>PVKY010000868.1:0-38663 GCA_004027775.1 Bradypus variegatus
ACTGGCATCCACTGCATTAGAAGAAGTAGAAACCTAAAGGCTGTTATTACCCATGTTCATAAAAGTGAATCACGATATCCCAAAATCGCGTTGTTATACTGACATATGTCTGTACTGGGGCCTTGTTTGCCACTGATCATTAAAAAGAGCAATAGTTCTTCATAGTTAAGGGTTTATGAGATAATTTTTATTACACTTCTGAATTAATGTTTTTGGAAAGCAACCGGTTTCTGAAGCCTTCTCTAGATGCAAACTGATGATGGTTGAGGGGAAGGAGGAAGGAGCTGAGCTCTTGTCTGGGATCCACCTAACAGTTGCCTGAGGAATTTTATGAGACTACAAAAGCAGGCGGTACAGGCCGGGCACACAAGGTGCCCAGGAAACGGCAGATCTGGCCACTGTCCCACTGCCGAGGGCAGTTCTGGACGCCAAGCCTGGGCTGGGGCAGGATGCAGAGGGCAGAGGGCGTCTCGTACACCTCGGGCTTGCGGGGAGCCTGTACAAACCACGTTCCAGTCCTCACCATGTCCCTTAGGGAGGTGCCCCTCTACAGAGAATACAGAGAATCCTATACCCGAAAGATTCACAAAATGGGAAATGGAAGGTAGCTTTCAAGTGGAGTAAAGATAACCAAACCTGCAGTGGTGATGGGATTAGCTGTAGAGCCTCCAGCTTTTTGTAGGCTAGGTTCCTCAACACCCTAAACACTCTGGTCAGGGGACATTTTAAAACCTGTTTTCCCAAATGAATATACTTCTTTATGCTCCTCCAGAGCACCCAAACCTAGCTCTTCTCACTTAACATCCTGTTTCCTTGTGAGATCTGCACCTTCTGCAAGGCCAGACGGAGCGTGCCTTTAGCAGGATGACACCAGGACCCACCTTGAAGTTTGGCTGAGCGAAGCACCGGGCCACGGCGATCATGGAGGCCGTCAAAGGGCCAGAGACGCCGATGGTGGTCAGGAACTCGGAGATGTTGGGTGTGAGGCGAAAAGGGACAGGCCGGTTGGCATCTAAGTCTCCAGTCGCATCATTGATATCAAATCGAAAGTAGGCAACATTCAGTTTACCAGTGTCCTAAATATCAAAATGAATGTTTTAGGAACATTAACATCAGAATGTAGAAGCCCAAGGGACAGGGTCTGGCTGCTCACACCAGATTACCTGAGAGATCTGTAACATCTCAGGGTTGAGTCTATTTAAATGCAAGACAAATTCTGCAAAGCCAATCAGGGCAAGCTGGATGGTGAACATCTTCCGGAAGGTCCAGTAGTCCGTGGCATTGGGGAATGTGTGCAGCGCCCACTCTTTGAGCATGCTGCGTGGTACCATGTTACTTTGAACTTCCTTAAGAATGTCTCGAAGAACCTGAAGGAAATACATGGGTCGTGAGTAAGTGCGTTTCTGCCTTATGCATAAATAAATAAATAACCAGCCAACTCACTGCTTTTTCCCTCTGTGGAATATGAAATTTACATTAAAAAAAATTAAACCTGGGAAGCTTCTCCCTACATTCAAATAGCAGGTGATATCGCCCCATGACTCTTCATCTAATTCACTAATGGGTGACTTATTTTTTTCTTCTTTTTTCAAAAGAACAATTCTCAGATGGTAATTTCTTATTTACTTAGCACCAGCACTCAATTTGGTTGACGAGTGAGTACAGGTGTGATGTCATCGGACTGCACACAGGGCTGCACATGATTATTCAGGTTCCTTCCAGGTTTCCAAGTCTCCGGCCCTAAAGCACTGATGGAGCAGTTTAAATAAAAGCCTAATTGCATGATACACACTATTTGTCTTACTAAGAATATAAGTAAATATCTGAAAACAGCTCCACACTTGCTAACTACAGAACATGCCAGGGCAATTAAGGAGCAAAAGTACAGGTGACCAACAACACCACTTCAAATCAAAGGCCACTAAAGACCAAAGTTTTATCAATTGAAGGAGGTAATCTAAAAATAGAACAGATGTGCCATAACACCTGCTCAGCCAGGACTATTAAGGGAGTTCTTCAGGCTGAAATTAAGGGACACTAAACAGTAACACAAATTCATACACATGAAGAACACCAGTTAAGGTGACTACACAGTTAAATATACAAGACCATGTAAATTTTTGGTAACTCTTTTCTTCTATCTGATTTAAAAGACAACAGCATATGGAAACCCCTGAGAAATCAATGATACAGCTACTTGAGCTAATAAATTTAGCAAGGTAGCAGGATACACGATTAATGCACATAAGTCAAGTGTATGTTCCTATACACCAGAAATGACCTAACTGAAGAGACACTCAAGGAAAAGATTCCATTCTCAATAGCAACAAAAAAATCAAGTACCTAGGAATAAACTTAACCAAGGATGTAAAAGACCTATACATAGAAAATTACATAACTTTACTAAAAGAAATAGAAAGGGGCCTAAAAAGATGAAAACATACTCCGTGTTCATGGACAGGAAGGCTAAATGTCATTTATAAGATGTCAGTTCTATCATCCAAACTCATCCACAGATTCAATGCAATTCCAATAAAAATTCCAACAACCTACTTTGCAGACTTGGAAAAGCTAGTTATTAAATATACTTGGAAGGGAGAGATGCCTCAAATTGCTAAAAACATTCTGAAAAACAAAAATGAAGTGGGAGGACTTACACTTCCTGACTTTGAAGCTTACTGTAAAGCCACAGTAGTCAAAACATCATGGTACTGGCAAAAAGACAGACATATTGATCAACAGAATTGAACTGAGAATTTGGAGATAGACCACCAGATCTACGGTCGACTGACCTTTGTTAAGGCCCCCAAAACCACTGAACTGGAACCTAACAGTCTCTTGAACAAATGGGGCTGTGAGAACTGGATATCTATATCCAAAAGAATGAAAGAGGACCCCTACCTCACATCTTATATTTGTAAGACCTCAAATATAAGAGATAGCACCATAAAACTTCTAGAAGACAATGTAGAGAATCATCTTCAAGACCTTACACTTCTTAGACCTTACACTCAAAGTACAATCAACAAAAGAAAAAATAGATAAATGGGAACTCCTCAAAATTAAAAGCGTCTGTACCTCAAAGAGATTTGTCAAAAAAGGTAAGAGGCAGCTAACTCAATGGGAAAAAATATTTTGAAACCATGTATCTGACAAAATACTGATATCTTGCATATATAAAGAAATCCTACAACTCAACAACAATAGTACAAACAGCCCAATTATAAAATGGACAAAAGATATGAAAAGACATTTCACTGAAGAGGAACTACAAATGGTTAAGAAACACATGAAAAAAATTTCATCTTCACTGGCTGTTAGGGAGATACAAATGAAGACCACAATGAGATACCATCTCACACCAATTAGAATGGCTGCCATTAGACAAACAGGAACCTACAAATGCTGGAGACGATGTGGAGAAACTGGAGCTCTTATTCACTGCTGGTGGGACTGCATAATGGTGCAGTCACTCTGGAAGACGGTCTGGCAGTTCCTTAAGAATACTAGATATCAAGTTACCCTTCGATCCAGCAATTTCACTTCTCGGTATATACCCAGAAGATCTGAAAGCAGTGACAGAAACAGATATGTGCACACTGATGTTCACAGAGGCATTATTCATAATTGCCAAAAAATGGAAATAATTCAAGTGTCCTTTAACAGATGAGTGGATAAACAAAATGTGGTATATACACACGATGGAATACTATGCAGCAGTTAAGAAGGAATGAGGTTGTGAAACATATGACAACACAAATAAACCTTGAAGACATAATGCTGAGCGAAATAAGCCAGACACAAAAGGAGAGATATTGTATGTTACCACTTATATGAACTCCTTGAAAAATGCAAAATATTTATTTTACATTGTAGAATGTAGGGGACCTAGAGATAGACAGCAACTATTGGAGGGGGAATGATAATCTAATAAGAACAAATAAGCTTACTGAGGGTAAACTCAACATTATGGGAATGCTCAGGAGTGATTATAGTTCGCAAACTTTCCTGGATATGGTAGGATCATGTTGGCTTGAAGCAATGTAGTTATTTTAGGTTATTTGTTTTTCTTATTCCTTTGTGTTGTTCGAGTTTGTTAATTTTCTTGGGACATGGTAGGGACATGTTGGAAGCAGTACAGTTACTTTAAGTTATTGTTCTTATTCCTTTATTTTTTTTTTAATTTTGTGATAAAGTTAAAAAAAGCTATTGCATTAAAAATTTAGCTTCAATGTAGTTATTTTAGGTTATTTGGTTTTTTTATGCCTTTGGATATGGTTTATTAATTTTCTTGGGATATGGCAGGAACATGTTGGAAGCAAAGTAGTTATTTTAGGTCATTTGTTTTTCTTCTTAATCCTTTGTTTTGTTTGAAATGTGTTTTTTAAAATTTTTCTATAAAGTTAAAAAATTAAAAACAAAAAGACAACTGCATAAAATAATGATAATAAATCTGTTGATGGGCTCATAACATATAAAGATGTAATTTGTCTGACAACAGCACAAAACAGGAGACAGCTATGCTAAAGCAAAGTTTCTGTATACTATTGAAATTAAGTTAGTATTATTAATCCAAAATAGATTTTTCAAGGTAAGATGTTCCTTGTAATCCCCAGTCTGGCTAGTGAGCCAAGTAACACTCAAATAATTAAATGGGAATTAAAATGGTATGCTAGTAAATGCCCACATAACACAAAAAGAAGGCAGTAATGGAGGAACAGAAGAACAAAAAAGAGACATTCAACATCCAGAAAACAGCAAATGACAAATTCCTACCTTACCAGTTACTACCCCTAAACATAAATGGAATATTCAAATAGTAGCAAGTGACTTCTCAGTATAAGTACACCCCAAATATTGCACAGGACATACTTACAGAAGAGTTGTTTGTTGCTTAAGTTCAAATTTAACCAGCTGCCCTGTATTTTTATAACTGCTAAATCTGGCAGCCCTACTTCCCAGCCATTCTACACCTAAGCATTTACCCAAGAGAAATGAAAACATATAATCCACCAATGTCCACAAAAGCTTTGTTTATAACAGCCTCAAAAATGGAAACATCTGAAATGTTCATGAACAGAGGAATGAAGAAGCAAACTGTGGTATATCCATATCCATACAATGGAATACTACTCAGCAATAAGAGGACACAAAACCACGAATGAATATAAAAGTTACAATGGTGATTAAAAGAAGCCAACAAAAAAGAGTACATACTGAATGATTCCCATTACATAAAATTTTAGAAAATGCAAAATAATCCACAGTGACAGAAGGCGAATCAGTGATTGCCTTGGCCTGGAGGGGGTGTGGGGCGTTGAGAGGGGAGGAAAGGGTGTTTCAGAAAAGGACACAAGGACATCATCACGAATGGTGGATACATTCATATTAATTGTGCGAAGAGTGTCACTGGTGTATACATATGTCAAAACTAATCATATTTTCTTTAAATACATGGAGTTTATATTGTATGTCAATTATATCTCAAAAAAGGTGTAAAATTTTTAAAAAATGAATTAAAGACTCCAATCAAAAGGCAAGACACTCAAAGAATTAATAAAAAACATGATCCAGCTATATTCTACCTATGAGACACACAACTGCATCAAGAAAACTAATAGGATGAATGGAAAACACAGACCATGCCACCAGTTAGCAAAAGAGAGCTTGAGTGGCTTTACTAATATCAGACAAGACAGGGTTCAAAATAAAAATTATGAGAGATAAAGGAAGACATTATATATATGATAAAAGACTCAGTCTACAAGGAACACATAATAATTATGCATATTTATGTACCTTTACAACAGAGCATACAAAAAAACATAAAGCTAAACCTGACAGAACTGGAGGAAGAAACAGACAATTCAGCGATAACAGTTGGAGACGTCAATACTTCACTTTGAATAATAGGTTAACAACCAGGTAGAGTATCAGTAAGGAAACAGCAAACTTGAAACTCTAAGCCAACTGGACCTAACAGGCTTTTATAGAACACCCTACCCAGGAACAGCAGAATACACATTCTTCTCAAGTGCACACGTCCCATCTCCAGCACGGACCATATTCTGGGCCATAAAACGGGCCTCAACAAACTTAAAAGGATTGAAAACATACAAGGCATGTTCCACGACCACAGTGGAATGAAATGAGACAATAACTGAAGATAATTTGGGAAATCCACAAGTAAGTAGAAATAAACAACACATTCTCAAATAACCAATGGTCAGAGACGACAAAGAGAAATGAGAAAATATTTTAAGATGACTGAAAACAAAAACAGTTAAAGCAGTGCTCAGAGGGAAATGTAAAGCTGTAAATATTAGCATTAATGAAGAAGGATGTCAAAATCAATAACCTAATCTTTCACCTTAATAGAAAAAAGAAGAGCAAATTAAACCCAAAGCAGGCAGAGAAAGGAGATAATAAAAGTTTAGAGTGGAAATAAGTCAAATGGAAATACAAAAACAAAACAGAAAGTCAACAAAACCAAAGCTCGTTCTTTGAAAAGATCTACAGAATTGACAGACCAGCAAGACTGACCAAGAAAAAAAGAGATGCCTCAAATTACTAATGTCAGGAAGGAAAGAGGGGACGTCACCAACGAACTCACAGAGAGCAGAGAAGTAAAAGGTAATCCTAAGAACAACTGTCTGCCAATGAATCAGACAGGTTGTAAATAAATGGACAATTTCCTAGAAGCGCACAAACTACCAAAACTGACTCAAGGCGAGACAGACAATCTGAATAGGCCTATAACGAGCAGAGATTGAATTAGTAATTTATAAAGGCCCCACAAAGAAAAGCCCAGGCAGCTTCACTGATGAATTCTACCAAACATTTAAACAAGAATACCAAACCATCACAAACTCTCCCACAGAGCAGAAGAGGAGGGAACACTTCCCAATTCATTTGGAGACCAGTAGTATACTGATGCCAAAACCAGAAAAAGACATTACAAGAAAAGAAAACTATAGACCTATGTCCCTTATGAATACAGATACAGAAATCCTCAACTAGCAAACTGAAGCCAGCAACAGATAAAAAGCATTACACACCACAACCAATCAGGATTTATCCCAAGAGTGCAAGGTTGGATTAACATCCAAAAAATCAATGTAATACCATATATTAATAAAGAACAAAACCACCTGACACCTCAATAGATGCAGAAAGAGCATATGACAAAATCTAACTCAACAAACTACAATAGAAGGACTTTTGTCAACTTGAGCTAAGGTATCTAGGAAAGTACCCAGAGCTAACATAATTAATGGTGAGAGACTGAAAGCTTTCCTCTGAAACTGGGACTATGACAAATACATTACTGTCACCACCTCAACTCAACATTGTACCTGAGGTCCTAGTCAGGTTAAATGGATTAAAAAAAAAAGAAACTAAAAGCATCCAATCAGGAAAGGAAGAAGTAAAATTATCTCTGTTTGCAGATGACATATTATATACAGAAAACCCTAAAAAACTCACATCAAAAAACCCCAAACCAAAACCCAAAACAAAACACTTAGAGCTAATAAGTTTAGCTAGGTTGCAAGACACAAGATGAATATACAAAGTCAATTGTAGATGCTCTTTTTCACTTTAATAATTATTCTTGTTATTTTTGTGTGTGTGCTAATGAAGGTGTCAGGGATTGATTTAGGTGATGAATGTACAACTATGTAATGGTACTGTGAACAATCGAATGTACGATTTGTTTTGTATGACTGCCTGGTATCTGAATATATCTCAATAAAATGAATATTAAAAAAAAGTCAATTGTAGAGAACCTAAGATGGCGGCTTGGTGAGACAGGACAAAAAAACACCTCTGTGAAAAATACTAGATAAAAACCAGAAGGTGACCCAGAGTACCAGTTTCAGCAATGCGCCAGTTGGACGAGATCTGCTAGTACCACAGGGGCCATATACTTGGTGAAACCAGGAGTCTGCATTCTGAAACGAGTGAGTAGGCCGGCTGGAAGACCCGCAGCCGCGCGGCAGTGTGGGGAAGCCGGGGCTTGGCGTTTGGAGACAGATTGGTTCTTTAAAAAAAAGAAAAGGGAAAAACCCAGGAGCGGCTGCAGTTGCGATGGTGGAAACCACGCAGCAAAACACAACAGGAGCAAGCTGAGCCAGCCTCTCGGTGTTGGCCGTGGAGGTAGCTCGCTGCAGATACCTTCGGGACCAGGGGAGTGCAGGGGAGAGCCGGAGGGAGGGAGAAACCCCGCAGCTAGCAGCTGTCCCCCGGAGGGCTGGATAAACTCCTGCCTGGGGCCGTGCCCACAGCCCAGAGCCCTGTCCTGGAGCTGGGAAGGAGGAACTGTGTGAGGATGGGGGGGATGAGACGCCCCGTTTAACCATTTTTGTGTTGGGCTGAGAACGTTCAAGGGAAGTGGCCTGGGGCTTCCCTTGAGGGATGGCACACAGTTGTGATGTAGCACGGCATTCCCTCAGCAGAGGTCCCGGAAGATCACAGCTGAGAAAGAGGGCCCGCCCGGAAAACCCAGGGATGCTGAACCAAGTCCGGTGGTTTGTGGGTCAGTGAGAGAGAGAGGGTCTGGGACAAATCCAAAATGAAGGCTTAGACACTTGCGGCAGCCTTGAATCTCCGGGAACCTGAGGGATTTGAATATTAAAGCTGCCTTTCCTCCCTGGCCACCCGTACACACGCTCCACAATCAGGGTGGACGGCTTCAGCAACACACCCAAACTGAGTTCACCAACTGAACCACACAAGAATCATTTCCCCACACTACAAGGTGGAGAACTGACTTGAGGGGTATAGGTGACTCACAGACACCATCTGTTGGTTAGTTAGAGAAAGTGTATGCCACCAACTTCTGTTTCTGAAAAATCAGACTGGCATTTATTTTTTTTTTACAACTTGAAAGAACCCTACCAAGCAAAGCAAATGCCAGGAAGCCAAAAACAATAGAAAATCTCAATGCATATGATAAAAACAGATGACATGGAGAACCCAAGTCCAAACACCCATATCAAAATATCAGAAGAGACACAGTATTTGGCTCAATTAATCAAAGAACTACAATCAAAAAATGAAAACGTGGCAAAGGATTTAAAGGACATGAAGAAGACCATGGCCCAGGATATAAGCGACATAAAGAAGACCCCAGAAGAGCATAAAGAAGACATTGCAAGAGTAAATAAAGAAATAGAAGATTTTATGGAAATAAAAGAAACTGTTGGCCAAATTAAAAAGATTCTGGATATTCACAATGCAAGATTAGAGGAAGTTGAACAAAGATTCAGAGTCCTAGAAGTCCACAGAACAGAAAATGAAAAAACAAAAGAAAGAATGGAGAAAAAAATTAAAAAAATCAAAATAGATCTCAGGGATAAGACAGATAAAATAAAATGTCCAAACTTAACACTCATTGGTGTCCCAGAAGGGGAAGAGAAGGGTAAAGGTCTAGAAAGAGTATTCAAAGAAATTGTTGGGGAAAACTTCCCCAACCTTCTACACAATATAAATACACAAAGCATAAATGCCCAGTGAACTCCAAATACAATAAATCCAAATAAACCCACTCCGAGACATATTCTGATCAGACTCTCAAATACTGAAGAGAAGGAGCAAGTTCTGAAAGCAGCAAGAAAAAAGCAATTCACCACATACAAAGGAAACAACATAAGACTAAGTTGTGACTACTCAGCGGCCACCATGGAGGCGAGAAGGCAGTGGCATGACATTATTTAAAATTCTAAGAGAGAAAAATTTCCAACCAAGAATACTTTATCCAGCAAAACTCTCCTTCAAATTTGAGGGAGAACTTAAATTTTTCACAGACAAACAAATGCTGAGTTTGCCAATAAAAGACCTGCCCTACTTCAGATACTAAAGGAAGCTCTACCAACAGAAACAAAGAAAGGAGAAAGATATATAGAGAATTTTAACAAACATATATAGAACCTTACATCCCAAATCACTAGGACACTCATTTTTCTCTAGGGATCACGGATCTTTCTCCGGAAGGGACCATAGGCTGGGACATAAAACAAGCCTCAATAAATTTAAGAAGAAAAAAGAAAACTGAATGTATTCAAAGAACATACTCCAACCACAATGGAATACAAATAGAAGTCAATTTTTTGAATTGCAACTCCACTATTTACTTCCTACATGATATAAAATACACAAACTCTAAGGACAAATCAGTGGTTGTGAACTCAATGTAAAATATGTAATTTTTGACAAGAACTATATAAAGGTGGGAGAATGGAGGAGTACAGGAACATAGTTTATGTGTCCTATAGAAATTAAGCTGGTGTCAAAGAGAAGTGGGGGAAGGGGCAATGGGGAGTTAAGAAATGAATGTAGGGTTGCTGTTTGAGGTGAAGGGAAATTTCTAGCAATGGATGGTGGGAAGATGATAGCATTACAACATTCCAAATGTGATTAATCCCACTAATGGAATGCTAGGAAGGGGGTGGAATGGGAAGATTTAGGCTGTATATATGTTTCTACAATTGAAAAAAAAAAACAGTCTAAATAGACAACAATTGAATGCCAAAGATAACCATGGATAGGATCGGAGTATGGAGGACAGGAGGCTCAAAGGGACACAGCTGGGACACAAGGAAAAGGAAATATAGAATATAAGCTTTGTATCACTGTTGAATCTCTTGTACTTCTTAGCTGCACTTAATGGGATTGCATAAAAGAATGTTCTTATTCATGGGAAGTATATATGTGAATTACAGTGTTTGTTCAAGGATGTGTGCAGCTAGCTCTCATATGTTCAGAAGACAGAGCAATAGATGATGGACGATAGATAAGGAGAGAGGGAGAGAGGGAGGGAGGGAAAGAAATAGCGGTGGGACTACATGTTAAAGTTAGTGGATCAGGGGGTATCAGGGGGGTCAGGGAATGCTGGAGTTCTGTTTATGGGCTTTGTATGGTTTTTGCAACTGTTCCTATAACTTTGAATTTATTCCAAAATAAAATGTTAAAAAAAAAAGTCAATTGTTTCTGCACACACACAGCAAACAATCCAAAAATGAAACTAAGAAAATGATTCCACTTGTAGCAGCATCAAAAAGATTAAAATAATGAGGAATAAATAAGAGAAGTTCAAAACCAGTACACTGAAAACTACCAAACAATGCTGAAAGAAAAGGAAGATCCAAATAAATACAAAGACATACCATATTCATGGATCAGAAGCTCTAATATTGTGAAGCTGGCAACAGTCCCCAAACTGATGTACAGATTCAAGCAATCCCTATCAAAATCCCAGCTGGCTTATTCTGCAGAAATATACAAGCTGATCCTAAGGTTCATATGGAAATGCAAGGGACCCAGAATAGCCAAAATAGTCTTGAAAACAGAGAACAATGTTGGAGGAATTACACTTCTCAATTTCAAAACAGCTGCTCTGGTAATCAAAATGGTGTGGTCTTGGCATAGGGAGAGACATAGAGATCAACAGACTAGAATAGAATCAAGAGTCCACAACTAACCACCACTTTTGTAGTGAACTGATTTTTACAACAGGTCTCAGCCACAAGGTCAAGAAATGCAAACTCAATTTTTGACATGGATGCCAAAGCAATTCAATTGTGCTGAAAACAGTCTTTTAACACATGGTGCTATGATAGCTGGGTGTCCACCTATCTGTAAGGGTATATACCTTAAGAAGGTAAATTTTTGGTACGTGAATTTCACCTCAAGTGAAGGTGCTGTCAAGTCTGAAGGATGAAGGAGCAGGGTTAAGAACAAAAGGGACTAACATGAAGGCATGAGGCGGGGTCAGCTTATACAACAGCAGCTCTAGCTGGCCCTGCAGGGCCCTTACACTGTTTTCAGGCTGGAACAAATATCACCATCATCAGTTACGTATGTTATGTATGTTTGTTAAACACCCTTCGGGGGATTCGGATATAATCTTATCTTTGAGGATAGAGGTCACTGGCTTCTACCCTGTGAAAGGTAAATGCAGCCTTAAGAATATAATCCATTCCTCCCCCCCAAAATATCCACAGAACCACCAGGCAGTGACCTATGCCACAACAAAGCACTGGCACCATTCTCCAGGGAGGTCCAAGCTCGGTCCACAGAGGCAATCAGAAAAGGGAAGGACACTTTTCTCGGACAACCTCAGGCCCTGCCTCACCCGAAGCACTGCCGTGCTGGGTGAAACTTCCGTAACCAACCAGCCAAAATGAGCTCCCTGGGAGAACGAGGGCACAGTCATAGCTCCCAGTTCTGTGGTGTCTTTCTGGAAAAAGCACAGCAAGCACTAGAGAGGCATCTGAGGATCAGGCCCAAGTAGCTGTCTCTTGTCACCCCAAACAAACCTGAGGCAAAGCCTTCAGAGATCCCGAGTCCACATCTGCCCTGCTTTCTGCCACCAGAGAAGGAGAGGAACTTTTGTCAGAGGGGCTGCAGGTGAGAGCCACCTAGGCCTCCTGACCCTGAAATAGCTGGGTCAGAGGTTTTACAATTTGCCAGTTTTTTGCATTTTAGAAACGACATACAACACACAGACTATACATTGCCTAATGCTCCCAGCAGCAAACCAGACAGATACGGACATGAAGTCAATAAGTAAAGACTATAAACATCTCACATCACTTCAGATCAGGTTTGTGTCAGACAAGCTCACCATAAACTTATTTTTTTAAATACTAGTTTCTGAGCTTTTTTGTAAGTGCAGGTGAGGGGTAACAACCGGCCTGAACCTTGCTGCAGAGGATTCAGCCCTCTCCAAGATTTAAAATCTATAGCAAAGGTCTCCTGACTTCTACCATGTCACAAGTCTAATAAAGTTATTTCAAATTAGAAAGGCACCCTTAAAAAGAGTGCCCTGCAATTCTGTTTTGGGCACACCTGTCACCATGGCCAGAAAGTAGGAGCTCATGGCATCCTGGGCGGTGGCTCTGGCCTCCTACCCCTCCCAACTTGTACCTGGTGGCTGGCCTGGGTCCCCCGGGCCTGCACGGTGGCCAGTCTGTCGTAGTAACGGGAAATGGGGTTGTCATGCTCGATGCCCTTCTTGGCACAGCGCTGTTTGTATATCTCCACGAGGGAAAGTGAAGAGGGGTTGTCTTCCACCAGGCGCATCTGTGGGGACACTGCCACAACTCGGGGAACTAGGGAGAGAGTGGAAGGGAAGCAGGGTGGGGGTGGGGGGCAGATTGAGAGAGAACGACCACGGGTTAGTACTTGCCATCACCATAAGGGGGTTGCCCACACAGCCCCAGGCCTGTGCTTGACGAGAAGAGGAAACACCTAACGGGGCAAATCAGGAAGAACCTTTGTGACCGCACAGTGGAGGACACAATGCTTGATTTACTGGGTGACAGCTCCAGGGCTGAGTATAGCCCTGTGTTCAGGATACAGATGAACAGAAATTTTTAAAAGGCCATCTTAAAAAATGAGAAAATAAAGAGACTCTGCCAAACGTTTACTGTTTAGAGCGCTTTCTCAAAGGCACCTATGGGCTGTAACAAGTTTACTTCTCTTCCTCACATCAGGAATGGTTAGGTTCTGTCTTTGCGGAATTAAGAAAATAGTCACCCCAATCATTTTGTGTTCTATGGTTCAATTGAGGAAACTCACCAGAGTGAATCTGACAAACCTACCCAGTTAACTTGTAAATCTGTTATTGATACATTCACGATCAACGTTCTCTTCCCCAGTTACCATTCCAGCCTTTGAGGCATGGTTTACTGAGCAGCCTGCCTCCCTCGGTCTGCACTGGCCGGGTGTGGGGGCTCCGAACCGGCTGCCCACGGGCACAGCCCAGTCAGCCTCCCTGGTAGTGCTGCGACCCCGGGGTGAGTTACTGGATGGTGTGAACATCAGTTTCTTCATCCATAAAAAGGGATAATAATAGTACCTACCAGGGAGGATTGTTTATAGATTAAATGAGAATACTAAGATATGAGATTAAGGTAATATTATTAAGATATTTTACTGAAATAAAGTGGGATGGGGCTGAGAGATTTCAGGAAGGTGGTAACAAAACCCACTCTGGCCACTGCGAGTCACGTCAGGCCGGCAGTGCCTGCTGGCCGCTGGAGCAGGAGAGCGGCGGCTGGGGACAGCTCCTGCCCACATCTGCCTCGAGGCCACACAGATGCTTCTAACTTCACAAGAAGACAGTTCAGTCGAACGTCAGTGAAACCTCAGCTGCTGGCTTGCCACCACACCAAACCACAAGAAATTCCAAAATGACTCCAGGGCATATATTTGGTCTGTAACTTAGTGCCAACCGGGAGCTGGCTTCTTTGGAAAAAGCATAGAGCAATCTCTGTGTTTGATCCCACTGTGGGATCAACACTAAAGACCATGTTTATACACATTCAAATGCCTGCAGCCTTCTATGGTGTACTTCAAGCTTCCTTTAGACTTGTTTTTTGAATCTGCTTGTTTTGGGGAGGATACAGAACTTACAGGGCAGAGATTCTAGGTCAAAATGGGCTGGATGACACTTTATCTGTCAGAAGCAAGTTATGTACAGGACCCGATAATATGCATTGACTTAGGCTCTTAAACTCAGAGATTCTATGCTAAAATATCTTAACAATGGTTCTCTTCTCTAGGTAGGACTATAGGTATCTTATTGCATCTCTGAAACAGAAACTGGTCACTCACAAATTACCCGCGAGGACACAGTTATGGGAAGACTTCACTCAACAGGTGAAGCTACTAGTTGCCACTCGAGCAAGATTTCCGTGGCCTTCCCAGGGCTTCCTGAATTTCCCGAAGTCTTGTACTGCGCCCCAGGAAGCAAACCCAGGCACTAACTACATATAGCAGCAAGTGGTGCAGGAGGAGGAGTTCAAAGAGAATTTATTTAAAACTTGAAGTGTGACGCTACTGTGGTGGCAAGCCCTCTGCACACCCAGGGCTGGTGACTAAGGCCGTGTACACAGGCCTATGGCCCCTTCTCCAACACCCACACGCACCAAGTCCTGTCATACAAGTAGAACACTAACGGCCAGGGAGCGGCTGCTTCCAGCAGCAGGGACTCCACCTGGGGGGCTGTTCCTCACTCCAAGGCACAGTTTAGAACCATCCTCACACAGACAGCACACGTGAAAACCCTCAGAGGCACATGTGAGCTGCAGCAAACCCGGAGAGATGCTCATGGGCCCCCGCAGTGGGGCTCTTGTACCTGTGAAGAACAAGTGCCTCTTCGTAGTTTCCTTCCTCTTCTCCAGACAGGGGTTCAGCAGGCGAAGCAGCTGTAGCACACGCTCCTCCCTCCGAGACTCCGTGAGGCAGGCGTCATTCATGACCAGGTATGGGTAAATCTTGCCATTGTGCCCGCGGATATACAGCCTCCTGGCCGCGGTGTTGTGCTTCTGCACAATTTCCACCCTGGGCATAAACCTACCAAGAAAAGTGGATAATGCAGCACAGACGCCCCAAGTCTCAATTTCCAGCCCCTTCTGTCAGAAGAAAATGGAGCTTTACAAAAACAGTAGTTAGAACTGTCAGGGAAAGGGGAAGTGGTAAGTGGAGAGAAGACGGAACTAGGGTTTCAAGAAAATATGCCACCAGGTCCAACTTCAGTAGCTAAAGGTGGGCTACTGATGTGGCTTGGAGGGTACCAGCAGCCAGAAGTGGTGGTGGGGTGGGTGGGTGGGCGGGGTGCCCTGGGTAGGAACCAGCCCTGGGGCCAGCACAGCCTGCCACCTGCTCAATGCAGCCCGGGAGGGGGGCTGGCCAGGTCGGAGCAGGACATGGAGGGAAGGGAAGTGAACAGGGGGTCTGAGAAAGAAGAGCTCTATGTCCACTTCGGAAAGAAAAAGGAAGCAAGCTCATCAAGGGAAGCCTCTTCAAAGCACTTTTACATTTCAAATGAGATGCAACAAGCACCAGCAAATGTTAGAATGTTCTGACTCCATTCTGAATATGGCACTTCAGCAGTTAACAAGAGATGGGGAAGCTACACTTCATCCAGGTCTGCGGGGATTCAGAAAAGGTTCTTTTTGAAACCAAACACAAATTTCATTCAGTCAAGACATATAAGCTATGAGTTAAATAAGACTTTTTGTGGTGCTTAATTACTCCAAGTCTAGAGCCATCTTCTATGGTTCCAGTTCACGGGAGAGAATAAGGGAGGGGAAGCAAAATCCAATCGGAACTCAAGGCCTCAGCCACCCCGGGAGGCGGCACCCCGGCTGTTTTCGCAGGGTGAGGTGTGTTAATTATCACTCTGCCAGTTCAGGTTCACTTACCGAGCGATCTTGATATAATAATGTGTTGGCTTTGGCATCAGAAATTCCCCAGGAATTTCTACTTCAGCTGTTTGTGCTGAGAAATTGCTCAAAAAACGGCACTTTTCTTCGATGAGGAAGAATTTTGGAAGTTGCTTGGTTTTAGCCTCTAAGATTTTGATCCATTTTTTCAATTTAGAAATTAAATTATGGAGCTTCATTGATCCTGGGACACTGAAGTCAAAATCTTCAAAACAAAACATGATTAAAACCATTTTTAATCATCTGGTCTATTTCTAATTGATGAAAAGAAATCCTTGCTCAGGCACCCACCAGCAATGAAACAAGCATGTTCCATATATAGTTTGAAACGAAACATCTGACATCCCTCTTGCTGTAAGTGTAAGTCAAGGCCTGAGAGGGCAGGAGAAGCCAGAGCGTGGGGCCTTCTCGTGACTGCGGTGCACGCCTCAAACTTGCGAAGATGAGTGAAGAAACACCCAACACATGGAGCCTCATCCCCACCCACAGGGGGACCCTGCCATGGGTGAGAAAGGTGCACAGGCCCCTGGGAGGCCCCGGCTCAACCGTCTCGCCTGTCTCCACCCAGGAAATGCCAGAGCTGCTGGTGTCTTCCTCATGCGCAGTCCCCAGAGGACGTGAACCACAGCCCCTCAGCACCCCAGAGGACGTGAACCACAGCCCCCTCAGCACCCCCTCCGGGCACGAGCACCACACCCGGCAACAAAGGCCTGTGCTCAAAACCAAGAATCATCGATCTGAAACTAAGAGAAAAAAAAAAATATCCAGGAGAGAATGAAATCACAAATGAGTGAATTAGAGGAATTAAGGCAAGAAGCCAAATGACAAAAAGGAAAACATACACATTTCATTTAAGCAGTTAAAAAAAATTCTAATTAACATACCTCAGATTTTATTGAGACTTAATATTAAAAGGCCAATTAAATTTAAAAGTCCTTAAAAGGACCCTTCATTCCCTCTCAGATTAGCATTACAAGTGGAAGGCTCCCTCATCAACCTGAAAACCACTTCTGCCGTGAAACACAGACGTCATGGGAGCCTCAAGGAGCTCTAGCCACAGACCCCGCTCTCCTGAGGCTACACCAGACACTGGCTGCGTGGCAGACACCGCTGAAACACGCCCTTCACAGAACCAAGGGGCCGCGTGTCTCCGGAGCTTATTCAAGTAGATCCGAAACATTCTGCATTCTGGTTTGCCCAGAGTTTGCTGCAGAGGCAAGTGCTGTGGGGTGACCCCGGGAGCCTGGCTAGGCTCCTGTCTCCCCTCTTCTCGCAGCCCCTGGGAGCCTGGCTGGGGGAGAGTCCCCCACAGACCCTGCAGAGACTTGCCTCCCTCACCACGTGCCCCTCCTCCAGAGCGCTGCACTGAGACTTGATCCAAATGTACCGAGTGCACAAGTGTCAACACATCCCTCGACCCAGGGACTTGCGGAGGCCCACTCCACGTGGACGCGGGGGGCCTCACGGGCTGTGTGCTGTCTGTGGGACACCTGTCCCTGCAGCCCCGTGTCCAGCACTGTGGGGCACTGCTTCACATGCACACTTAATTAGCGTATAAACTACATGTGCTCAGCCAACAAACCAAGCAACATGCCACCATGTTTGTCCTACAAATGGTCCTAAGCACAACCACGCTACCTGGTGCTTGACCCAGAAGAGTGGGGTGTCAGGGCAGGGGAAACCTGCTGTTGGGCGTAGTAAGAGAAGAGCTGGTATACCTAAAACCCCGGGCTGCAATTCACGAGAAGGGGAAAGGGTTTTAAGGCAAGTTACCAATCCCAGAGTCTGAGCCCCAGGGAGATGGCGCGCACCAGGTGGGGCACTGCTCTGGGCCCGGCCTGGAACTGTGGCTTGTCCACTCACAAGCCATCCATCCACTGAAAGCACATTTCTGAGCCTCTCGGAGCCTCTTTTCCATTCATGAAGCTGGAACAGAAATAACAACACCCATTCTCTGGGCTTAAACGAGGCAGCACACGTGAGGCCCTTAGGCCCTCAGCACAACATGAGGCTGAGAGTCTGGGGTCTAATCACCACTGTCCCTGTAAGAAGGGAACCCAACACAGATGAAATCATCTTCACAAGAGCGAACACGCTTTCTTGTGTGTTTTATGGCAGGTTTCTGGTTTCTCTTCAATGCTGAGCTTTGCTGTCTCCACCACCCTGAGTGCCCATTATGGGGCACCCGCACGGACAGGCTGACAAGGATGCCCACTCTCCACGGAGGAGCTGCCCGAGTCCGCCCACACCAGGACAGGGGCGCCTCACCGATCTGACACTCTGCAAATCTGCTCAAGGAGGGTCCCAGACCTCATTGTGATGAGCCGTTTTTTTTTTCACTTTTATTTTGGAATCCTTACAGATTCATAGGAGTTTGCACAGAAGTGTTCGCTGGAAGTCCTGTGTACCTGCCCTCAGCTACTCCTTCCCATGCCAATTTCCTACCAAGGCATTTAAGCTGGCATAACCCAGAGCTCACTCGGACATTGCCACTTACATATGCACTTGCGTGTGTGTCTGTGAAAGCTCTGTCACATGCAGTTTCATGTCCCCACCCCACAACCAAGTGCTCAGCTGCTGCGTCACCCCGAGACACTCTCGTGTCGTCCCACCACGATCACATCCATCCCTAACTCCTGGCAACCACCTATCCGTTCTCCATCTCTAGGGTACATCCCGAACATTTCACAGACTGACTCATGCAGTATGGATCCTTCTGATTGGCTTTTTTTTTTTTTTTACCTCAGCACAATCTCCTCGAGGTTCTCCAAGTCCTGAGAGTCAGTAGAAAATCCCTTTTGACTGAGTGTGGCTATACCATGCTTTGTTTAACCATTCACCCTATGAAGGACGTCTGGGAAGATTCCAGTTTGGGGCTATAATAACTAAGGTGGCTGTTGACGTGTGTGCCCAAGTTCCTGCATGAAGGTAAGTCTGTCCTGTTTCTAAGCCCTCTTCCCCCCTTTTACAGACACCTGGTTGGTTGCCAACACCCGCGGTGGCACTCCAGAAGGGAAGGGCAGCTCTCACTTCTAGAGAAGATTAGAACACAGTATTATGGTCAGAGACACCTTTCCTGGGAACATGCTGGAAAGAAACCAAGGCAGTTGGAGGGCTCTTGATTTAAATTTCTGTAAATGGCTACAATTGAGGTTGATCAGAAGCCTTAATAGCTGTCTTCTTTCAAGTTTCAGTTTTCTGATTTTTTGAGATCAAAATCCAGATGATCCACCCCACTTCTAACCTTCTATTTCAGACTACATTTAATAATTTAATTATCTGGACATTTTGAGATAAAGATATACTGAATATCATTCTTTTAAGTAAAATGTGATGGTTTCCATATTTTCGTCTTAGACTCATTCTTTTACAGAAAAAAGTAATAGGCCACGTGTCATGTGAACTTCACAAAGGAAATATTCTAAGATTTCAACCTACTCTATAGAAAAACATGTTTTTTAACTGTGTTCTCTAAGATACAGTGAGTCATGAAAAGGTATCTTAACTGTCTAAAAATGTGAACCATTTATCTTAAACTGAAGAAAAAATGTGTTAGAGACAATCGCAAAAGTGGTGATTAAGCTGAAATGTTCCTTTCAGCTCCAGGAAATTTTATAGACAAATCTTGTTTTCACAGGACAATCACTCTTATCGACACTCAAGGATAAAAACCTACAGGAATGACTCCCGAGGCTGACCTGACGTGTCTGGGAGACGACCACCCAGCAGGTCAGGAACAGGAGGGACAAACGTGTGCCAGCTGCCCTTGCCGGGGCCTTGCCCGAGGGTGCACACGGTGGGTGTGGATGCCGGGTGTGCCCCCTTGACAGAAGAGACTCAGGACAGAGGAGACTTGCCTAAGTTCTCACAGTGAAGGGCAGTACCAGATCCGAGCCACTAAGGCCCTGGGAAGTGCTGAAAGTACAATCTACCCTTGACTTTGCCACCGGAACTTGCTACACATTTATACTTCACTTGTCATCTTGAGCCCTGCACTTCTGAGTCCCAGTGCCACAACTTATGTTAGTTCTCACCAAAACAAGTAGACAAAGGGATTAGGGAAGGAAAGAGGGGGGTCTGGGCCTGAGAACCACCCATTTTCTAACCCCCTTTTCAGGCTCCAATACCCTGATCCTTCACTGGAGAGGTGGAACTGTAGTCTCTGGAGAGAATCCATGGAGAAAATCCAAGGATAGTTGTGGTTTCTATTTGAGTTTTGAAGTCTATATTTTAAAGAAAACATAACCAGTGCCAAGCACAGCAATGATGATAATAACCACAGATTAATATAACTGGCACAGCTACAGGAAAAGGAAAGTGAAACTCACCGGTTGTGAACTGGCCTTTCAGCTTCTGAAAGACAGGGTCCTGAGCAGTGGCCTGGGCGCGCCGGGCCAGAGACTCGGAGGCTGCACTGGAGAACATGGTTGAGACGTTGGACACATTCTCCAGGCCTACCCCGAATGTGCTCACCAACTTCTTGACGAAATTGAGCGTGTGGGGGGTGATTTTGGCATCTGACACTGCTCCACTTTTCTCAAATGCAACAGAGTAACATTTTGCCAGGCCCTGTTGAAGCTGCCTGAGAACCTAGAGGAAAAGACAGCAGAGATACTTCACAAAATGGAGCTCTCAGTTCAATCAACTAACCGACCCCAAAGCACCCAGCGAGCATATGCCGTCACCACAGGTCATGCTGTGTCTGCCCCGCACTGGGACCCACAGACATAAGATCAGCGTGTACAGAAGAGATGGAACTGCCCGTGTGCTGCACACAGCGAGCTGGCCTTTTCAATGAGGACTAAGGTCCAGAGGGACAAGAAACAGACTTCGCATCTTTTTTGGCCACACACACACCCTTCTGCTGGTTAACCAAGGACAAAACCTTATTTTCACATAGCACATGGGAGCACACACAGAATGTCTACAATAGTAACTGGATGGCCCTGTGGCCCCACTAGATGAACGTTTAGGCATTAAAGACTACCCGAGTTTAATGTCAGCTTAAGCAAAACATCACTAAGGGGGCAGCCTGGCTGATGAGAAACACTGAAGAATCCCCCATCTCTGGAAATGGCCTGCCGATTATCTACATCACTATTCTGGCTCACTCCCACGACTGCTAATTTGTAAATGCATGATAAGTGATTGAGCACACAGAACGGAGCAAAGCATTTTAACTGCAAAAAGTGGCTTTCTGAATTTCATGCTCTTTTGAAGTCTCCTGTTTCAATTATTAAAGGCTAGCCAGTAGGAAGAGATCAACTATTTGCCAGCTCCACTGTTACATTCAATAACTACAAAACTTAGCTTTTATAAAATGACCAGGCAGCACAATCTAAAGAAAACCCGACCACCCAAGCACAGAACAATGTGTCCTCACCCCAAGTGGCCACCCCTCCCGCCAAGGCCCCGCCCCAGTACCTCTTCGTGCCAGTTCTCTCGGAACCAGACCATCTGGTCGACGATGCCCTCCAGGGAAGACAGCAGGGTGGGGTGAAGCTCCCGCTGCATGTGCATGATTCGGCTGCAGCGCCACATGGGGGCCGTGGCTCGGATGGGCCCTGGATCTGATGCAGAATGGGACTGGTTACCCACTGAACTGGGCTGCTGCTGTCCAGAATCTGAGAGCAACACACACAACGCCAATGTCAGCGCAAAACTGGCTGATGCGAGCACTCGGGGCTCTACGGGACCCACCAGCCAAAGGAACGCTGGTTCCCGACGGCGTGCTGCACCCAAGAGGCCGTGCACCTGGGTCACGGATGGGCACCTTCGTTCTAAGGAGGCGTGCGGGAACACTGAGGGGCAAGGAGCCCAGGGGTCTGCAGCTTAGCATCTCACAGTGCAGGGGAGAAAGCACACTTACGTTAGGAGAGAAAGCAAATATGGCAAGAAGTTGACTAAAGAATCTGGGTGAGGGGTGTACATGTATTCACTGCACTCTGCCTTCAACTGTTCAAGTTAGAGCATTTTAAAAATAAAAAGGTTTGGAAAAATATTCCTTGCTACTATAACTCATAAAATCTAAAAGTAGTTAATAAGCAGTTCTACATTTTTCATCCAAGAAAGCCAAACCACATAAATAAAATAAAAAAACAGTCACTTGCTGTATGAGAAATAGACTGTAGAAATACCCTAATGCCTATCTGGTTCAGCTCACAATACTTAGTCTTAGAACTAAAAATATCTGAATTTTGAAATGACCATAACAAGAGTCTACCCAAGTAGACTCTCAGGAGGTTAGAGGTGAACCCACCCCTAGCCCACCCAGCTCATCAGTGGGTACTGGGAGCACAGCGCAGCAAACCCAGCCACCACTTTGGGAAGGCACCAGCCTCCCGGCATCAGTGCCTGGAGGTTAGAAACAGCATGCGCCCAATGGTCCCTCATCCTTTATACAGCTCCATGCTTAGTGGGTATAGCAAACACTTAAGTCAGTTTTTCTTTATATACTAAGACTATTCAATACGGGTTAAAAGTTTTATATTTTGAGTAAGTTTTAACAACCATCTGGTAAGCCTGCTTTCTATGCTAAAGATGCTCTTTAGGGCCTAACCGGCGCATACACACAGGGATTGGTACTTGTACTGCTTATTGGGGTGCATTTTTAACTCGAATGATAGGTTAAACTTCATAGATTTCTATAGCCAAAAACGTGGTGTACTTTTTCTACTTTTGGGTCCAGTCACTGAGGTAAACAAGTGCCTTCGTGCATCATGGCAAAGGAGAACCTTAAACTTTACTCCGAGACCGTGCTTTGCATTCCCACCCACCCCCCAAGTGGCCCCTCACTGGCTACAGAAAAGACTGGCCACGTGCTAGGAAGTGAGCCAGGGTGGGAAGGCATTCGCAGCCAGCTGGAGGGGGAATGCCCTGCACGGACTGGGCCCTCCACCTGGCCACTGGCCCGCCCTGGAGACCTACCGCTCTTGTAGCGCTCCCGCTGCTCTATCTTCAGGGTGAGGTACAGCGTCCGGATGGGGAAGTAGACAGCCTGGGGGTACACTCGTCCCACCTGCTCAGAGACACACGGGAGTAAGGATACTGGCTCTCCACTGGGCTCCTCACGGCAGACAATTTGTGACAAACACTGATGTCAGGTCACAAATGGCTCTGCACGTGGACAAGGAGGCAGACACTGTGCCGAGGCAGGCAAGTTATCTAGTTCAGCTTGAAAAGATCCAAGAAAGTTCAAAGTGGTGCATTTCATCAATTCTGCCCAAGGGCTCTGAATGACAGAGAAACCCCACTTCCGTCATATTCAGTAAATCTGAGAACGGCAAAATGCACAAACCCCTGATCTTACCCTGGCAAACAGCAGGGCAAAAACATAACACCAGTTAGACTCTGCATTTGACACACTCCCTGGGAAGCATGAACTAACTCTAACTAACTGAGAATGAGGGCCACTGGCGAATAACCTGACTCCACATGGGGGCAGCAGGGAGGCCGAGAAATGTCCACTTCAGGTGAGAAGCACCATTTTTACCTCACTGGGGTTTTATGGCTCCTCCAAAGCGCTGAGTCAACATTATCTAGCATGCTACTCTGGCCCTTAAAATGTACCCACAAAGTGAATACAGGAATAATAACTAACTCTGCCACCGGCTGCAGGGCAGCTGCTAATGTACATTAAGAGATGTCCAATGAACGACAACAGCTCCGGACAGGTAAACTCTAAGCCCAATGCCCAGAACACACTGATGTCTTCTCAGGGATGGTCCCATGCTGAAGATGCACCACACTCAAAGTACAAACTAAACAGGATGAACAGAATGATGAGCCGCCTCTTCTTAA
Source organism: Bradypus variegatus (assembly GCA_004027775.1). Lineage (NCBI taxonomy): Eukaryota > Metazoa > Chordata > Mammalia > Pilosa > Bradypodidae > Bradypus > Bradypus variegatus. Next base: position 24,033 of record PVKY010000868.1, read on the forward strand.
AGACTGGTTACTGGGCTCTTCTCCCATGAAAAGCTGTATTACTCTTTGTCATTCTATAACAATAAGCAATCGAGGTCCTGTAGCCCACATTCAACTTCACAGAAGTCTCTCCTGTTTGGGTCCTTCCTCCACCACTTAGTTTTTCCACAGGTGAGGGACATTCTCAAACCATTCCCCAAGGAAAGCCTCTCTACAGGATCCCAGCCAGTCTGTTCAGTTCCCCACTCCACCTGCCACTGTGCAAAGGGTGACAACCACACAACTGTGGTAAGGTTTCACCTTAAGGGAAGATCAGAAGAGCTCCCAGCACACAACAGGAGATCAAATATAAATTCTCACGCAGATACACATTTCACCTCTCAAAGTAGCCGTTAGTAATCTTAGTAACGTTTTCGTTGAATGTTTATTTTACTTGCATCGTGTGGGAAGATGTTCAAGCAAAGAAATTAAAATTCTTATACTGTAATGTTCTAATAGCTATTTCATTTCAACTCTGATATAACTTTTAATTCAGTAACTTTTCATTGTCCTTTGCATCGACTGATATTAAATGCTGAACTCTTCCCATCTCTGACTCCTTTTTGATACCCTGACAGAGGAAGACATCATTTCTTTTGGTGAGTGAAGGCATCTCACTATTCCCACCTGGCTAATAAGGTTCAAAAGCAGCTTTCCTTCTGAGCCAACCAGGCAGGTGAGCAGCTGTGGGATCCAGGCCAGCCACTGGATGGGCGGCACGCCGATGCAGTACTTGTCCACAGCATCTGCCAACGTGTTCTTGTCATCATCGAAACTCAAAAGCCATAGCACCTACAAGAGAAGTAAACATTCTAGAGTTGAATGAAAATCCTGAGGCCCTTAATCAAATGATGTTTTTTGTCAACAACAAAATAACAGAGAGAGACGCTTTATTGGCAAAGTGGAAAAGTATCTATAAGAGGGCCAAGAGAGTAATGCAATGTATAAATCTCACAGTATGAATAAAACCTACATGTGAATACAGGTTTTATCTTGACTGAACTCTAAGGACAATTCCTAACTGGCCCGAGTCCTAGCTTGCCAGCAGCCACGACACCATACCCCAAGGTGGCACCAGGCAGATGGCAAAGGCTTGCCGAGCTGCTGAGTCACATGCGTGGATCAATCTAATGACAACAAGATGGAGCGCTGCTAAAAACCCAAGATGAATACACTAGGATCAGGGAGGCGATGGGTGGCAGCCTGGCGTCCAGACGTCTGACACTTTTATAGCCATAACAAACTCGGGAGTCAGACGTTTGGGCAGTGTCCCCCTAGTTGCCTTGTGTTCCCACAGACAGCTTTAACTACTAAGTAGTGCTGTACAGTCAAAACTTGACATTTAGATCAAGGAATTCTAAGAAATTCAAACCTTTAAAGGACCAAACAGAGAAGACAGAACAACTTATTCTTATATTTTGTGCAAGCACTAGTCCCAGGATTTATGTTTTGTGGGAGGGAAAAGAAGGATCTCAACCTTGAGTGACCCACTTGCTCAGCATGTACTCGTCAGTCACCTACCCGGTGCCCAGTGCCATGTGTGAGAAGGAACACTAGCGCACGTGACCTTTCCCGACATCTCTCCAGAAGCTGCGCTGATCCCATGTTCTCTGCCACCAGCTTTGACCACCTCGGCTGGGCTGTGTGGGCCGCAAGCCCTGCAGCTGAGAGGTTCACATTTACATACGTCTAGGATCTAAGTTCTGCTTCCAGACTGTCTCATCAGGCCACAGCAATCTCTCTCCAGAGTGAGGTCTCAAAGATATGAGTGGAGCTAAGAGTCCTGAGACCCAGACTCGGGTCTAGGTTTGTCCACTATTAAAACCCTGGGATTCTATGGACACCTAGGATTTTCTCAGCTTTAAAATGTAAGTGATGAGAATGACGAGTTAAGGCATGAAATAATGTCTCACACCAGCATGGGTTATTAAATAGTAGCTAAATTTGTGTCTAAACTTGAGGGCTGTAAGATGGTCTTTGGTCAAAGCTAATTCTTTTGGCCTGACCTTGGCTAAGTATTTCCTTGATTTGCTCTCATTCTGATGCCGACATGCATGCAGGTAACAGGTAATGGCGGACACTCCAAGATGCAGCTGCCGCTCCTTCACGAAGATATTCTCCAGGTAATCGCCCCACATTGCCCAGGCTTTCACCAGCACGTCGTGCATCTGCACAGCTGCAGAAAAGGCTTTGTTTGCTTCCTCGGACCTCGAAGAAGACACAAAAGGAAAACATCAATTTTTGTTTTCTTCTATTGAGGCAAAATTCACGTAACATAAATTCTTTTAAAGTATGTTTCAGAGGCATTTAGTACATTTACAATTTATGTATCAAGTCCTAAACATTTACACCACCCAAAAGAAAGCATGGAACACACTAAACACTCACTCCCCAATACTCCCACTTCCAGCCTCTGGCAACCACCAATCTTCTTTCTGTGTCTACGGATTTACTTATTCTATATTCCAGATATTTCATGTAAATGGAATCATGCAATACATGGTCTTTTGTAGCTGCCTAGTTCCACCTAGCATAGTATCCAAGGTTCAGCCACATTGTAGCATGTATCAGAACTTCATTCCTCTCCCTGGCTGAATAATATTGAATTGTTTTTATATACTGCATTGTGTTTATCCCTGATGGACATTTGAATTGCTCCCCCTTTTTGGCTACTGTGAACAGTGTTGCAATGAACAAGTGGGGTCAGGTATCTGTTTGGTTCCTGTTTTCAATTTTTTTGAGTATATATCTAGGAGTGGAATTGCTAGGCATATGGTATTTCTCCATTTAAATTTTTGAAGAAATGCCAAAAACTTTTCCACAGCAGCTGCACCATTGTACATTCCCACCAGCAATATACAAGGGTTTCAACTTTTCCACATCCTTGCCAACACTCCTTTCTCTTTTTTCTGGACTACAGCCATTCTGCTGAGTGTAAGTGGTATCTCACTATGGCTGCGATTTCCATTTCCCTAATGACTAATGATGTTGAGCCACCTTTTCATGTGCTTATTGGCCTTTATAAATTTCAGTTGGAGAAATGTGTATTCAAGTCCCTTGCCCATTTTTAATTGGGTGATTTGTCTTTTTGTTGTTGAGTGGTAAAAGATTTTTTTAATATATTGTGGATAACTAGGACTTTATCTGATATATGATTTGCAACTATTTTCTACCATTCTGTGGATTGCGTTTTCACTTTCTGGGTAATATCCTTTGATGCGAAAAGTTTTTTATTATGAAGTCCTATTCATCTGTTTTTTATTTTGTTGATTGTGCTTTGGGGGTTGTATTTAAGATCCACTGCCAAATGCAAGGTCATGAAGATTTATCCATTTTCATCTAAGAGCTTTATAGTTTTAACTCTTAAATTTAAGTCTTTGATCCACTGTGGGTTAATTATTGCATATGGTGTGAGATAGGAATCCATTCTTTTGCATGTGAATATTGAATTGCCCAGCATCATTTGCTGAAGAGGCTGCTCTCTCCCCATTGAATTATCTTTGCACCTTTGTCAAAAACCAATTGACCATAAATAGGAGGGCTTATTTCTGGACTCGCAATTCTATTCCACTGGTCTATATGCCTGTCCTTGTACCAGTAATACACTGTCCTGATTACTGTAGTTTTGTAGCAAGTTTTGAAATCAGGAGGTGTGAGTCCTCCAGCTTTTTACTTTTTCAAGACTGTTTTGGCTATTTGTGGGCCCTTGCAATTTCATATGAATTTGAGGATCAGCTTTTCCAAATTTCTGCAAAAACACTGTTGCTATTTTTTAAAGGGATTGAAATGAATCTGTAAATTGCTTTGGTTGGTATATCCACCCTGAGAATATTAAGTCTTCCAGTCCATAATAAACAAGAGATGTCTTTCCATTTATGTAGGGATTCTTTAATTTCTTTCAGCACTTTTTCAGTTTATAGTGTACAAGTATTTCACCTCCTTGGTTAAATTTACTCCTAGATATTTTACTCTTTTGGATGCCACTGTAAATGGAATTGCTTTCTTTATTTCCTCCTTGGATTATTTATCATCAGCATAGAAAAATACAACAGATTTTTGTCAGTTGATCTTGTAACCTGCAACTTCTGCTAAATTTATTTACTAGCACAACATTTTTTGGTGTGTGGATTCTTTAGGATTTTCTATACATAAGATCATGTTGTATCTGAAGAGGCATGGTTTTATTTTATCCATTCCAGTTTGGATACCTTTTATTTCTTTTCCTTGCACTTGCCCTGACTAAAACTTAGTCAAATGTTGAATACAAGTGGCGAAAGCAGGCATCCTTCTCATTCCTCATCTGTTCCTAGTTCCTCAAACTAGGAACAGAAGGGACCTTCCTCAGTCTGATAAAGGGCATCTACAAAATCTCATGGCTAACATCCTACGCAGTGGTGAAAACTGCATGTTTTCCCCTTATGGTTGGGAACAAGATAATGATGTGGCTCTTGTCACTTCAACATTGTACCTGAGGTTGTAGTTAGGGCAATTAGTCAAGAAAAAATAAAAGGCATCCAGATTGGAAAGGAAAAAGTAAAACTATCTCTATATGCAGATAATATGACTCTACATGTTTTAAAAACTCTAAAGGATCTACAAAAGGAACTCTATTAAAACTAATAAACGATTCAGTAATGTTACAAATTACAAGATCAACAAAAATAGTTTGAAATTAAGAAAACAACCCCATTTATAATAGCATCAAAAGTAATAAAAACTTAGGAATAAATTTACAAAAGAAGTGAACTGCAAACTATAAAACATTAATGAGTGAAATAAAATAAGACCTAAATAAATGGAAAGTCATAGCAAGTTCATGAATTGGAAGACAATATTAAAAATATTAAAAATGGATATACTTCCAAATTGATCTATAAAGTTAACACATCCCTATCAGAATTCTAACTGCCTTTTTGCAGAAATGGATAAGTTGATCCTAAAATTCATATGGAAATGCAATGGACCCCAAATAACAAAAAAGTCTTGAAGAAGAGGAAAGTCTTAAGAGTCCACAAATAACCCCTTACATCAATGGTCAACTGATTTTTGACAAGGGTGCCAAACAATTCAGTGAGGGAGAGAATGGTCTTTTCAATAAATAGTGCTGGAACGATTGGATATTCACATTCAAAAGAATAAAGTTGGACCTCTATCTCACATAATATACAATAATTACCCCCCCTGAAGACGGTGAGAAAGTGATTAAACAAGAGGAAGGGGTAGCAACAGACAAGATAGGATTTAACAAAGGATTACAAATACTGAATCCTTATATAAATGTGTGTGTGTGTGTGTCTGTGTGTGTGTGTGTGTCTTTTTAATGATAGAGTACTAGACTAGCTAGAAAGAAATAAATGAAATGGTGGAACTGTAACCCATAACATTCTTTGAAATGTGCTCTATAGCTACTTGTTAAATTGTACTTTGAAAGTTATCACCTTTCTGTATATATTTGATATTTCACAATAAGGAATAACTGAAACTGTGGAATTGTAACCTGTAACATTCTTTGAAGTTACCCATATAACTACTTGTTAAATTGCACATTGAAAGTTATCACCTTTCTGAAGATATGTTATATATCACAAAAAGGAAATAACTGAAATTGTAGAGTGTCACCCATAACACTCTTTGAAATTTGCTAACTGCTTGTTAAATTGTACTTTGAGAGTTCTGTACATATATTAAATTTCAGAATAAAAATGTATTAAAAAAAACAAAAACAAAAATTACCTTAAAATGGATAAAAAACCCAAGTGTAATAGCTAAACTAGAAAACTCTTAGAAGACAACATAGGGGTAAATCTCTGTGACCTTGGATTAGGCAATGGTTTCTGAGATACACCACCAAAAGCATAAGCAACAAAAGAAAAAATAGATAAACTGGACAATCATCAAAATTAAAAACTTCTGAGTGTCTATCAAGACAGCAAAAAGACAACTCCCATGATGGGAGAAAATAGTTGCAAATTACTCATCTACAAGAGTCAAATATCTAGAATATATGAAGAATTACAACTCAACAATAAAAAGACAAAATTATCTGCCTAAAAAATGGGAAAAGGAGTCGAACAGACATTTACAAATGGCCAGCAAGCACACGAAAAGATGCTCAACATCATGAGGTATTAGGGAAATGCAAATCAAAACCAGAAGGAACTACTACTTAACACCCAGTAGGATGGGTATAATTAAAAAGAAAATAGCAAGTGTTAGAGAAGAGGCAGAGAAACTGGAATCCTCAAACATTCCTGACTGAAATGTAAAATGGTTCAGCCACTGTGGAAAACAGTTTGGCAGTTCCTCAAGAAGTTAAACATAGAAGTACCACATGACTCGGCATTTTTCCTCCAGGGCACATGCCCACGATAACTGAAAACATATGCCCACAAAAAACTTGTACACATTATGCCAAAGTTATGCTAAGTTAAAGAAGCCTGACAGAAAATTACTCCGTTTACATGCATGATTCCGTTTTTATGAAAGAGACTGAAAGTAGATTAATTGGTGTCAGGAAATGGGGGAGCGGAGAAAGGGGAATGATTGCTAACAGGTTCAGAGTTTCTTTCTGGGGTGATGGAAATGTTCTAGAATAGCTAGTGGTGATAGCTATACAACATTGTAATACACTAAAACCAATGAATTGTATGCTTTCAGATGGTCAGTTTTTATCTTGTGTGTAATTATACTTCAATTCAAAAACTTTATTTAAAAAGAATAAACTTCTTGAAAAAAATCACTTCTCTGAAGGTGAAATCTCTAGGTACTGATAGTTGGAAAAGTGGGCTTTAATGCTCTGTCCACATCAATAGGCAGCATCTTATAAACAGACATATACCTCAACTGCATACTTTTACTAAATGTCATTTGCCATCCATGTCTCTAGAGCAGGGGCATTCTGACTTTTTCTTTAAAAGACCAGAGAGTAAACATCTTAGGCTTTGTAGGCCATAAGGTCCCCGTGACCCCTCAGCTCTGCAGTGGTGGCATGAAATTAGCCACACAACACCAACGGGCAGGGCCACGTTCCAAGAGACGTTCCTTTACAGAAGCAGGGCTGGTTGGCTGTGCCCACAGGAGAGTTGACTGGCTGGTGCCTAACAACAAGAAAATGTCTCCATATAAGGAATGAACTCTGTTTCAAAATGTATGGTAAGAGAATGGAACATTAGTCCCCATTAACACCAGTTTTGTATTTAAGCAGTTTGTTTAAAATCTTTTTTAGCACTACACATCACACTAGTTTATTGTTGAAAGTTACTGTTGTTACAGAGGTACAACTAACAACTGTCACTAATTCACACAAATTTCTAGCTCGAGTTTCATGATGGTTTAAGTTTGAATACTATTTAAACATGCTGATAGGCTTCTCTATTATCATCCTCCTAATAACAAACATACTTGTTGATTTGAGCCAAGAACATTCCCTTCAGTGCATAAAATTCAGCTGTCATCTCCTTTGTGAAGTATTTTAAGTTTGTAGATTCAATAACTTCAAGTCCCTGTTTTAAGAAAAATGAGTAAGAAAAAAGTGCTTGAAACTCCTAGATCAACATAACTTCAAAAAAAATTTATCAAGGCAGTAAGCCCTAAAGCTCATCAACAAGTATCCTTTACATTGACACAGATTTGTCTATCATGATTATGTGCTGACGAGTGGTATTTAACCTGAATCATTACACATTAAACTTAATACTAGATACTTAAGTATCTCATCTCCAAAGTTTACGTCTAGTCAGCTTTGTGTTTACTAATATTCCTCTGAACGTAGCCCAAATCTGCCTTGTACTCTCTTAACTGTGTGGTGTTAGCTGTCTTTCCTTTAATACATTCATCTAGAATAAACAGAGACCATAAGATGTAATTCAGATCCTCCAGTGGTTTTCCTTCCCTTTCTCCTTTTTGAAGGCTTATATCCCACTTCTGAGACTGGGCTTACAGAAAATTCTAACACCCCTTTCCTATTATCTGACCTGGAGTTTCCCCTCGGACGAGCACTCTTATTCTTTTCTGATCCTCCCCCATGAGGTGGCAGCGATCTACCTGCATACACTCGTTTTTTCCCATGACTCCTGCCAGCTGGAGGTAGCATTTCACTTGCTGTCGAATCTTTTGGAAGCAATCCACAATGGGAACAGTTGGAATAGTATGAATACGACTTAATATATCCAGAGCTACGTTGACCAGTCCTTGTTTTCGGGCAATTTTTCCATATTGGATGATTGCAGAAGCTGATGCATGAACCCCAAGCATAGCGTTATTTGAACTCGGATCATGCTGAGAACTATTTTCATATGCAGTTACAATAGCTAGAGAGCAAAGAAATAAACGATCAGTCCATGGCAAACATTTCTCAAACTGCTCCACTATAAAGTTTAAATAATGAAAAACAAATACACACGGTTTATGAAAATGGAAAGCTCTACGATAAATCCTAGTTACTTTTCATTGTATTTTATGTTAAAAGTAAATTATAACAGGTACTAATATTGAATTCAGCATTACCCTCTCGAGTAACTAGATTATGAAATTAGGAAGGTTGCCCTAAAGCCAGAGATGCCTGGCAGGTTTTGTGGACAAGAAAAGGAGACAAAAATCAGAAAAGGCTACACACAGCCACCCAAGAGCAGTTCTTCCTCGGGAGGCTTCAAAACACAGAGCACCTCAACTAGGAGCTCGGACCCCATTGGCCTGCGCCCCCAAGGCAAGCAGGCAATGTCTGGCAGCAACTCAGTCATAGCTAGAAAAATGTAACAGCAGGAAAAAAAGCTTTCCCATCTTTCACCATCACTACCACCACCATCACCACCACCACCACCTACCATACCTGCCAAAAAATAGAAAATCTGGGAAAAGAAAAACAAAACAAAGCCATGAAACCCGAGCAGTGGGTGTCTGGAAATTACATGGTGAGGGCATGCCGGACCAGGCGGGTTTACCCTGGTAATGGTGCTGCCTCCACATGAAGACGCTGCTCCAGTGGGACAAGTCGTCGGACACGATGGGCAGCCGGTTCCGCCAGGTCTTCACCACCGTCTTCATGTCGTGGAGGCTGTTGTTCCTCCCCAGGTTGGTCGGCTGTAAACCTGCATTGATCTGCGCAGCCTCCTGAAGTTCAATGATTTGCTGAGCTGCCTACAGGGAACCAGCAGGAGAGATTCCAAAATACGGCTTTTTTATTCAAGATCAAATAAGGAAAACACATCAGTCAATCAAGAATCTGATTATCTTATGCGTCAGCCACCAGGGGAAGCCTCCTGATCTATACAGACAGCCTAGGTCCCCATTTAATGTACTCCTCACCCCACCATCCCCAAACACTTCGCTTCTCTTGTGACCCCACTGGTGTGCTGCCTGAGGCAGCTGCGAAGTTGAACAACTGCCACCGATTGCTTCCAACAATTCCCAGGGCATAAGGCTTTCCTCGCTGGTGAGCAGAGTCGGGTCAAGTGAAGACAAGTGCAAGGAGCAGGGCTTCTCTAGGCACTGCCCGGCAGTGCTCCGGGGCTGGGGCTTTCAGGGCTCCTCCAGACCTGTTCTGTCCACCTCTTGGCAGTTGGGCTGTGGTTTTCACAGCTACAAAGCCACATTCAATCTATGTGTTTTCAAAATTAATATAACACTATAAAGATTTTGAAAACTTAGTTTTAATATTTATAAGTTTGGACAACAGATGCTTGTTGTACAATTTTGTAACAACAAGTATTTCTCTGACCCATTCTCTTCCACCTCTCCTCTCAAATTCTCTGTAGATCTAACCTTGAACACGAGAGCAGTTAGCACAGTGACCACACCTGGAGAAGTGGCGTGTGCACGTGGGACACCACGTGGGGCAGCCGCCGCCACTCGCGGATGGCCAAGCTGCTGGCCATCTCCACCAGCCGTTCAATGAAGCTCAGCTGCTGCTCCTCAGGGTGGCAGATGGCCAGGTAGCCTCGGTACATGTTGACCTTCCAAGCCATCTCTTTCGGACAACTTACTTCCACCTGGTGGTAAAAGAACTTTACACAGGAAGTGATGGACATTCTCCCTTCTCAGTATATAGGATCAAAGAGAAAAAAAATCAATTTTTTATAGCCAATTAAGCAAAGTAATAAACAACTTAGGCTATAAACAAATTTATTTTGTTTAGAAAAGTTGGGCATGTAGTCTTCTGAAAACATCAGTGAGTGGCCAATGTCTCTAGCCACTGAGGCACACCACGGGGTCATTGTTTTAGTCATCAGTAGTTCCCCAAAAAAAAACACCTGTTCTACCCTGTTGTGATGGACCAAATTAACAATGAATACTGCTACAAAGTCAGCCTGTGAATTTTTGAGGTATTAAATTTTGAATTATTTCCAATTCATGTTTGTTATCCTAGGAAATTAACTTGTTTCACATTATACAAGGACGCATAATGTAATGATTCAGGTTTTTAAGAATATGAGTGACCTGTCACTTATAGTGCGCCACACTTTGTCATCTGCTATAAAACACCCCCCTCTCCCCCACCCAATTCTTCTGTCCCAGGTTAGTTCATGCAGAGGTTGAGCCTGGAGCCGTTGTGTCTTTCTAAGTCCTGTTTCCCCTGAACACGCAGTTCAGGGCCCAGGGGAAGACCCCACGTGCTCCATTTCCATCCCTGAGCCCCTCTGTTTGCCCATGACCTTCTGAAGAAAGCATTACAATAGCACATTTTATCGATCTCTTACAAAGCGTTTAAAACTACAAATGGTACAAAATTTTAAATATAATCTCTGCGTAAAAGAACATAAAAGGAAATCTCAGGTTAGTGTAGTTTTAAAGGACTCACTGAAACAAGATGAATAAAACATTCATCCTTTGCACCTCTGGGAAGTAACAATAAAAAACATACAGATGTTGGTGCTATGATGGTATCTGTCAAAATGATGTCATACAGTAATAGTAGTAACAATGCCAGCTTGTGTTTATACCACACTTCAGCTTCCTTTACGGTATCTGAGCTTTTCAAAAGCACATTCACATCCATGGGCCCCTCTCAGCCTCTCAATAACTCGATGAGGAGATCCAGGAGAGCAACGTGATAGGATACATCTGTTCTCAATGCTCTCCGATCTAAAATTACACAACCTCACCTTTTCTGGACTTCCAATCACCACACCTACTCCGTAAGGGCAGAGCCACCCCTCTCCTTCTGCCCCCACTGAAAAAAATGACCCCACCTGTTCAATCAAACCAATGAATCCAATGCATGAGCCCTGTAACAGCAATGTGCAGAAACAGAAACGAAAGCAATTTGTTGAGCTTTTTCACCCCTTCTAAACACTGGCAAATGAGTAAATAATTAAAACCATCAAATCCATTTGAAATTAATTTACTGCAGATTTCCCAGAATGTTTTTTTCAAATATTTTTGAATTTCTTATAAGCCAGTAAGTGCCTTACCATTCTTGTGAAATAACCAAGAGTTTATGAAAGAAGAAATCATTTATCAAACCTACAGACAGAATGGTATTATACACATACAGCTAAAAGGAGAAAATGGGAACATTAGAGTGAGCTATGAAATGCCCACTGATAGCAAATGCATTCTGACAGCAAAATGGGTGACTTCCCTCCATTTAAGTGACAATTATTTCTCAGAAGAACACCAACTCCCCAGAGGCACAGTCTCACAGCCCCCACCTGAAAGTCAAGTCCTAGGCACTGTTTCCACCCCTGGATTAATGGTTTGTAATTCTTTCAGTTCATCAACCTTTCAGATTTCATTAAAAGGTGACATTACTCTAGTAGGCTCATCTCAAGGCAAGTAACTCTGACTGGGCTTTTGCTCACAACCCCCTTTGGTAATCTCTACTTCAAGAAAAAAAAGGAAAAGAAAAGAAAATCAGTACATTAAAGTAAATAAACCTACTGGGTAAAAGGGGTAGGCTGGAACAGGACGGCAGAATTTCCATCCCCTAAAACCAATGAAATGAACATGGTGCAGAAGGTCCAGACTGCTGAGCAACAGTAAGATAAGGAAGAAGCCGAGACAGGAGCCGAAGAAAAAGGCAGACTGCCTTCAAAGGCAGAGCAGTGACACACAGAATTCCCAAATGGGGTTGCTCATGAGAAGAAACAGCTATCAGAATTGCATACACAGAAAAAATACAGTTATCCCTTCCACATCGTGGGGGTTAGGGGCATGGCATTCCCATGATCTGGAAAATGTGAGTAAAAATTTTTTTCAGGGTTTCAGGAAACCCACTAGCTGCTCTCACTCAGCACACACTGCCTCTCCCGTGACTTTTACACTGCGTACGCTAAACCTTTTTTAAAATTTTCAAACCAGCCTTTCCCAGCTTGAAACTCCAAGGGTAGTAGACCTTTCACCTTCATTTTCCTTTAGGGAATTATATAAGGACTGAGCCTTTTCTCGTATGATGCCAGCATCTACTGGAATGTCTTTTTTATAACAATCCTGCACCCGAAACAATGCTGCACTTTCTATGTGACACAGATGTGGATCTCATGGTTTATGCAGATGCTCTGCAGTTGTTGGCGTAGGTGCAACAAAGACTTCACAGATTTCCTTCTCTTTTTTCTTGATATGCCTCACTGTTGACTCAACACCACAACGGAGGCCAACAGCAGCAGCTGTTCTGCATGAACAAAGCACATCTAACAATTCTATTTTTTCCTTCAAGTTCATCACTTTTCCTGTTTCTTGGGAGCACTTTCTGAAACACTAGGAAACACTGTTTGGGACCTATGATTTTAATTTTTTTTATTAGAGAAACTGTGGGGCTTACAGAACAATGATGAACAAAATACAGGATTCCCACACACCACCCCATGACCAACACCCTGCATTGGTGTGGAACATTTGCTACAAGTACTAGCACTCTTTTCTAACCCTTCACAATCAACCTCAACAGAAATTCTGTACAAACTAAGCAGGGACTCCCCATTCTGTTACCACAGTCTATCCACTGGTAACCTACATTCTAGGTTCTAACTCTGTAAGTTTGCTTATTCTAATTAGTTTGTTGTCATTGAGATCATAAAATACTTGTCCTTTTGTATTTGGCTTATTTCACTCAGCATAATGTCTTCAAGGTTCATTCACGTCGTCACAAGCATCAGGACTTCATTCCTTTTTACAGCTGAGTAATATTCCAATATTCCAGTCATCTCCATTATTAGGAAATATGCCTCTTTTTGTTCAATTGTATTCTGATATGTATAGGAATTAAAGAGTAGAGTTGTATATTGAGAATACAATACTATTGGGTCTTGTATTTACCCTTTCTGATAATCTTAATTTCTTCACTTGATTCCAAGCCACTCTCGCCTGTCTTTTCCTTCCAACTTGCAGAACTCCCTTTAGTACTTCTTGTAAGGCAGCTGTTTTGTTGACGAACTCTCTCAGTTTCTGTTTATTGTGAATACATTAAACTTTCCCTCATTTCTGAAGGAAATATATATATATCAATCCACTGCCTTCTTGCCTGCATGGTTTCTGATGAGAAATCAGAACTTACTGAGGATTCCGGGTATGCGATGAATTATTTTTCTGATTCTGCTTCCAAAATTCTCTTTATCTTTGGCATTTGACATTCTGATTAGCACGTGTCTTGGAGTAGGTCTACTAGAATTTATGCTGTTTGGAACACATTGTGCTTCCTGGACATGTATATTTATGTCTTTCATAAGAGTTGGGAAATTTTCCATCATTATTTCTTCAAATATTCTTTCTGCCCCCTTTCCCTTCTCTTCTCCTTCTGGGGCACCAATAATACACGTTTGTGCACTTGGTGCTGCCATCAACTCCCCGGCAGCCTACTCAATTGTTCTTTCTTCTTTTCTCTGTTCTTCTGACCGTATGATTTCAATTGTCCCATCTTCTAGTTCACTGTTTCTTTTTCTGCATTTTCAAACCTGTAGTTGTATGCAGTTGTATTTTTAATCTCTTCAAGTATGCCTTTCATTCCCATAAGTTTCTGTTTATACTTTCAAGTTTTTCTTTATTCTTACACACTGTGTTCTTAATATCCTTTATCTCTTTATGTGTCTATTCCTTCATCTCCTTGAGTTGATTTAGGAGATTTGTTTGAACTTCTTTAATCAATTGTTCAAAACTTTATCTCCAATGAAGTTATCATCTGTTCCCTTGACTAAGCCATATCTTCCTGTTTTTTAGGATGGCATGTAATTTTTTTTTCTTCTGATGTCTAGGCATCTGATTATCTTTATGAATTAACTCTGAAGGTCAGGTTTCTACCTCTTATCTAGGGTTTTATTGTTGACTGATTTTGTTAAACACTTCTTTGATGCTTGGTCCAACTTATTCTAGACCTTTAAAGTAGCCCATGTCAAATTTTCTCAGCTCTTCATCTGATTCTTGCCCATGATTTGTGCTACAATTTTTAAGACTGAACTTTTTGTGTCATTGTTTCACCTCCAGGAGAAAACTTCCTTTACTCTGTTCCTTCCCCAAGAATCTTAATCTGTTCTGTTTGTTTTTGTGTAGATTTTTTTCTCCAGCTCCTATCATTTGTTTACATTCTCTCCCTCACTGAGTGCCCTGTTTTCCTTACACTTTTCAGTTCTGGGACCCTCCCGTCTTAACAGTTCAATTTACCCGAGCCTCGCCTTCTCTCTGTCT
>PVKY010000869.1:0-38654 GCA_004027775.1 Bradypus variegatus
CAATTAAAAACATACTTGGTGATCCTGGCTTTAATTTAAAAACTAAACTCTGTGCTGAAGTTAACCTTGTTGGAATGCTATCCTGCCCCAGGAGAAAGCAGAAAGCAGGAGTAGCTCAAATGCAACTCAGAAAGTTCCCCACTCTGCAAGGGACAGGGTACCCTGAAGGTTACTTAATCCCTAATCCCTTTACAACCCTTCCAGTTGCAATTAAAATTTCTTTCACCAGAGTAAATTCAACAAGTATTTATTGAAAGAATTAAAAAAAGAGAAAGAAAGGAAAGAAGAGAGAAAAAAAGAAAACAAACCCAGGTCTTATTTTTTCTCCATTATATCACAAGTACCTAATTAGGCAGATTTTTAGTTATTTAATGACTATGATTAAATTGTTGAGCTATAATAAAAGGATGTAATTTAAAAAGAAAATTCCTGAGTTCACATACCCAGCTCTGAGCTGAAGGGAAAGCAATGAAAAAGAACCTTGTATGCTGGTAGGAAAAGGGACTCAGGGACCAGCGCAGCTGGAAACAGGGCAGCCAGCGATAAAAGGGAGGAGGCCACGGCTACACGTCCCGGCGGGGCCAGGCCGTCTGTGACAGCTTCCTGGCTGCGTCGTCAAGGCCGGGGAGGACTGGCTGGCAGGAGAAGAAGGAGCTTCAGTTGGGTCCTTTCCCCTTGCCAAGCCTGAGGTTTCCTGTCCCAGCAGTAAGGGGGTGGCAGCAGATCCCCGGGAGGCCTCTCCAGCCGAGTTCCATGACTGGCCCAGGGAACTGCACAAGCAAAGGCCCTGGGGCAGGATTGCACCACAGTGACCGCCTCGTTGGCCACTGTCCTGCTGCTCAGAGCCGGGGATGTACGGGATTGGGGGGGAAGGCGAAGCCTCCTGGAGAGCCAGGCTCAAGAGATTGGTTTGGTGCTGTGGTCTGTGGGGGCCATTGCAGGTCCTAGGGGAGGGAGGGGCTGATACGATGACTCCAGATGGCTGGAGGCGGAGCGGGAAGGGAGAGGAATCCGTGTGTGAGCGGTGTTGGGTATTTTCTGACGGTCCTGCTCCCCAGATTCATCCTCTGCCCTGCTCCGTGCCAAGGACCCCCCTGAGGACTGAAACAAGAGACTCCTTTCTCAAAGGGGGTACCAGCAGGGGATCAGAGGCTGGGAAGAGGAGATGGGGAATTTCCTCTCCTGGGGTGCTTCATCATCCCTTGTTGGGGCCCTCAATCTCCAATTGCCAGAAAAAATTCAAGATGCCCAAGTAAATTTGAATTTCAGGTAAACAACCAATTTTTTTTTTTTTTTTAGTGTAAGTATATCCTGGCTTTTAAGTATCGCTCTATGCCTAAATATTTATACTGAAAACTTATTCAGTGTTTATATGAAATTCAAACTTACCTGGGTGTTCTGTATTTTGATTTGCTGAATCTGGTAAAGCTGTCTTATCCCCAACTACAGCCCACACTCTAATAACAACTTGATTGAACATTTTCAGCCAAACCTGTTGACGTCGTTTTCTATTTCCTGCCACTCCCGACCACACACAAGCCTTCCGCTTCCACGGAGGTTCTTGGGTGCAGCAGCCCCCCTGGGGTTGGCCTTGGCCAGCCTCTGAGCCCCAGGCACCCCCACCTGCCACATGTACCTCTTCTCCTGAGCGGTCTCCTGCAATGCACCAAGCACAGAGGCCCTGAGGAGAGGGGACCCCTCCTCTGAATCAAGGGGTACCCCCACCTGCAGGGGGCAGGGCTGCCAGTGGGCTGTGGCTGAGGACTGCAGCTGGGCCTGACCCAGCCTCTGGGAAGGGACCCTCAGGCTGCCCCAGAGTGTGGCAGGGGGAGGTGGTGTGGGACACAGAACAGCCCAGGCTTTGCAGTGGGGCAGCCCTGCCCTGGCATTGGGCTCTGCCCTGTTCTGCTTCGAGTCTCAGTTTCCCCTAATAACTGGGAGACAACCATGCTCCCTGGGGTCATCAGGAGGAATGGAGCTCATGTATATAAATTTGGCACCCAGCATGCACTCCCAAAGGGTAAATTATTATTAGAATTACTTGTAAGTATCCATCTCCCCAGGAGACCATGAGTCCCTGGAGCCAGGACTGCATCTCACCCATTCCTGTCTTCCCTGACGGCCCATGCAGCTCCTGGGGAGGAAGAGCTCATTGAGAAGGGTCAGTTCAGACCTTTGAAGGCCTGGGGGGGGACCCTAAAGTGTCAATGCAACACCCAGCAGTCAGCGTGATCATTTTGATGATTTGTTTTTTGCAAGTATCAACTGCGCCCCACCCCCGTCCTACTCTCCACCCCCAGCTCCTTTTTGGGGTGTGATCCAGCTTTGCTGGTGCCATAAGTAAGGGCTGTGTTTATTACCTGATCTGCTGGCAGAGCTTTTCTAGGGCGGCGGGGCCCCTGGCCACGAGCAGCCAAGCCCACCTGCAGCCCTCTGGCACCTGTTGCTTCTTAGGAGACTGGGCATCTCTCCTCCAGAGCCACAGCTGGGCACGACTCAGCACGGTCTGGGCTGGGGCCTCCTGCCACT
The DNA here is from genome assembly GCA_004027775.1 of Bradypus variegatus. Taxonomy (NCBI): domain Eukaryota; kingdom Metazoa; phylum Chordata; class Mammalia; order Pilosa; family Bradypodidae; genus Bradypus; species Bradypus variegatus. Next base: position 2,530 of record PVKY010000869.1, read on the forward strand.
CACCAGCGTTGGGATACACTGGGCCAGAAGCCAGGAATTTTGAGGTGGATTGCAGAATGGTGACTGGGAAACCCAGAAGTGCAGCTCAGACACCCTACCCCAGGGGACAGTGAGGCTTCTGCGGTCCCTGGGTTTGTGGCTGGGACCAGGGGACCCCTGGGTTGGTGTAGGGCAGGCTGTGGGCGTCGTCACAGACCACCCAGCACAGCCTTGTAGGGGCTTTGCAAAATAAACAGTAAGCAGAGACCAGAGCACCTCCCAGCCTCGGACGTCCAGTGTCCACCAAGTCCCCACCTCGCTGAAAACAAGCCCGGGAAGCCAGGACAGGGTAGGATGGGGGCGAAAGGTCCATGGCCTGCAGCAGAGGAGTCCAGCAGCCTGCAGCAGGGAGCCTTGCTGCGGGGACCAGGGCAGATCCAAGCCCCTCGCGGATGCCAGGCCCTGTCCCTCTGCCAAGAGGCCCTGCGGGTGGGTGCTGTTCCACAGCGGCAGGGGGAGCGCGCGGGAGCCGAGAGAGAGCTGCCTGCACAGCCCTGCCGTGGCCAAGCATTCTCATCCGAGGAAGCATTTCCATTAGTGCACCCGACGGGGTCTCTCATGGACGAAGGTAATTCTGCCTTTCTCCCCGGCGGAGACAGGCTTGAGAGGAAGCTCGGGTCTGACCTGTGTGGTTTTAGCTGCTGCCTCTGCAGGTCTGGGCGGTGGTGCAGGGGCACTCGAGTCCCCGGGCACACTGGGAAAGTGTCTCAATAAAGCCATGAATTAGAGTCCCACAGGCACCCAACGGAACCGAGGGTTCTTTTCCTCCCAAGGCATCTAAATATTTCTAAAAATGTTATTAGAGCAGTTGTAGATTTATAGAAAAATCACACAGAAAATACTGAGTTCTGAGATAGCCCCCTACACACACAATTTTCCCTATTAATTCTCTGCGTGAGTGTGGTATGTTTGTTACAACTGATGAAACATTATTATTACAATTAATACTATTAACCATAGTCCATAGTTTACATTAGGATTTCCTCTTTATGTTATTCAATCCTATGGTGTTTTTTTTTATCCTGGTAATATATACACAACCTAAACTTTCCCATTTTAGCCACTTTCAAATGTAGAATTCAGTGGAGTTAATTATATTCACAATGTTGTGCTCCATCACCTCCATCCATTACCAAAACTTTCTGTCACCCCAAACAGAAACTGTGCCAATTGTGCATTAATTAATTCCCTATTCCCCACCCCAGTCACTGTCCCTGGTAACCTATATTCTAATTTCAGACCCTAAGAATTTGCATATTCTAATTATTTCATATCAGTGAGATCATACAATATCTGTCCTTTTGTGTCTGGCTTATTTCACTGAAACTGATGTCTTCAAGGCTCATCCATGTTGTCTCAGTACCAGAACTTCCTTCCTTTTTATGGCTGAATAATATTCTGTGTATGCATTTACCTCATTTTGATTGTGCATTTATCTGTTGGTGGACATTTGGGTTGCACCAAGGATGTTTTGAGGACACTTTGAGGCTGATCTCCAGGTCAACATACTTTAACATTTGGTATAGAGCAGACATGAACCATGATATACAGATTCTCTGAGTTCTCCCTATTTGGTAGTTTCTAGCAACAAGCTGCCTCTCAGTGCCAAATGTCAGGGGCCAGCGGTCCTGGGCTTGGGGCATGATTTCAGGTGGGCCACAGCTCAGAGGGTGAGGGTAGCTGAGTGCGGTGACAGACCTGCCAGAGAGCGGGAGGGGACCCAAAGCCGCCTCCCATCCCCAGACTCCCTCTCTGAAGGCACCAGAAGTGACTCCTGGGCCCATTTGGGCTCCCGGCAGGACCTTTGAGAGACACATGACATTCGTTTTTCAACCAGCCGCGACTCTCACCCAGCTGACTGGGCTTTGGTTTACGCAGGGACATTGGACATTCTCTAGTGTGTCTCTACGCTCACCGATTCATGAGTTGTCTCCCCCGGCCATGGCACCTCCTCCCGACCCTGCCTGTCCTCTCGCATTGGGGGTGCTGGCTGTCTTCCATTTGCCACCCCATCTTTCCTGATCTGGGACGCTGATGACGATGGATCATTTCACCAGGTCCCCCTACTCCCTGGCTTCCAGTTGGTTCTGCACCAGCAGAAGACGGGAGGGCAGGAGAGAAGGGTAGGATTTTATCTCCCTCTCTCCTAACACACACACACACACACACACACACACACACACACACACACTCAGCCCCCACGGCCCTGCAGGTAACACTGCTCCTCCACCTGGAACTGCTCAGGCTTCCACCACTGCTGGTCCCAGGTGGCTTCGCCATCCCTTTTGCCTCCCTTATTCTCTCACACTCCTGACCAAGGCCCGCCATTTAATTCTTTTCAGTGAAGCCCTTGTGAGCTGCTTCCAGGAACACAGCCTCAGAGAGCTTCTCACTGCTCCTCTGACACCCCGGACACTGCAGAGCTGGGGCTCCGCTGCCGGACAGCGTTCATGCTTTCGGTTGCATTTCTCAGGCTCCCCTCCAACCCCTCCCTTCCCCCCGCCCCCTGCTTGGTGCTTTATAGAATGATCTGAGAAGATTTGGATTTGCTGCCTCTGTCTGGGTCTGTCTGTACCCAGTGGTCGCCTTCCCTGTAATTCTAAGACCATCTCATCACTGCAATCTTCCTGGGAGATGGACCCTTGGGAACTGTCCTAGGAGTGTGGGAAGACGTGGCACCAGCTTCACTCCACTTCAGAAACATGTGTGACAACACTGGGCTCAACTTTGGGTTGCATGTGGCCCAGGCTGGGTGAGCCTGGGACCCTCACAGCTTGGGCTCCTGTGAGCTGGGAGCTGCGAGTTCACTCACTTCCCAGCTGACATTACTCTAGACCCAGCTCAGTCCTCAAATGTCACATCCTCTGCGAGGACCCCTTTCCTCAGCAGAATCAATTACGGATCATGCTTCCTTGGCGTTTAGGGACATATCACATTGTGTGAGTTAGTGGGTTACCTGCCCCTGTCCCCACCCTCCTGTCCCACCCCAGCCCCCAACAAGACTGGGGACTCTCCATGGACAGAGGCCAAAATATGGCTCAAATTTAATCTGTCCAGGGTGAAGGCCAAGGAATCCACCCAGTCACTTTCATTTGCCTTTTCTGAAAACCAGCTGGAACCAGAAACATCCCAGGATCTTCAATGTCAGAAAACTTGCTGACTTCACAGACATCTCCTCTGATGAGATTATGTAAAGAAGTGGAAGGAGCACTTGACTTCAAGCCAGGCCCCACCCCGCTTGCTAGCTGGGGAGACCTCAGTCATCTACTCAAGTTCTCAGACTTTCAAGCTCCTCATTTGCAAAAGGAATTGGATACAATATGGGGCTAAAAAGTCTCCGGGTGGCGAGCACACCCCCACGAGGCGTATCTGGGAGGGCGGGAGTCTGGCCGAGTGAGCCTGCAGGGCTGCAAATCCCACGGGAGCTGCGTTTGGCTGCTGCGGGATGACGGGATGGAGTGCGGCCTTCCAGGAGTGTTTGACAAAGGAGTAGAGGAGTAGACATTTCCCGGTGGAGGGGAAGGGGGTGAGCACTGGAGCTGATTCGGTTTGAGAGGCAAAGAGTTGATTAGGGAGGCAGAGGGAGAAGGCGGAGGAGCTGCCCTAAGGAGAACTGGGAGGAAAGAATAGAGAAAGCTCTCCTGAGTACAGAATAACATCTGCTCTTCCCCATGAAATCTCCGGTAAGATCTGCCCTGTACACCCGGGCCGGGCAATAGATACACAACTAAGAGACCACGGCCATCAACCAAGTCTGGTCACAAGGCAAGCATGACAGCAGAGCAGTCCACAAAGGCCCGGTCAGATGTGACCATGCAGGGCTGTGCTGACGTGGAAATGGGTGAACCAGGCAGCCGGGTGCCGTGAACTCTCCCTCCGTGTATTCGAGGCCTGGCCCATTGGGCCCCTCTCCTCCCTGGAGGATGGCGTCCAGACCAGGGAAGGACTCGGAGTCTCCCTGTGGGTCACCCAGACTTGGTGTACAAAGAGCTCCTGCTCTGGTCAATTACGAATGCTTCCAGGTGCAGGACTGGAATCCACCACACATGCTTTTTCTCCCTGAGCTTATGGGTGGTGTAGTGAAAGTTGTCACAAAAAGAAAAGAAGCCAGTTTCAGGAAAAAACTGCACTAAGCCAAGGTTAATTAAGCTTTCCTAGCTCTGGGGGAAGAGGCAGATGAAGAAATGTTACATTCTCAGGAAGGCCTTAAAAGCATGCATTTACTCTAGTTTACTAAGCTAGGTGTTTAGTGATCTGGGCTAGAAGAAAATGGTTAATAATACAGATTTAATTTCATAGGACCTCGGGAAATGTCCTTACATTTGAATTTATAAAGTATTTGCTTTCCTGGGAATGGTGGGTCCCAAGTCAAATGAAGTCACATGGGGAACGGCCAGCACAGGATTGTTCTACACCATTGCAGCTCCCTGTGCTCCTGTTTATGCTAGAGATGGACCGAATCCTACCTCCAAACTACTTTAACCCTGGTTTAAGATTTCTGTTCATCTGAGTCATTCCTTCCCTGGGACTAATGACCACTTGAGGAAGTAAGAGGGGCAGAAGCGCTGCAGGGAAATGAGAACAAACATTTATTAAATGTCATGCATGTGGCAGACACTGTGCTAGGTAATTTGTGGTTTCCATGTATTGTGTGATAAGATGGTGCCTTGTCTGCTTGTAGGTGCAAGGTTCCGTGTGTCAAGAGCAGTCAAAGGTCTGATATTTTATCTTATGTGCAGTCTAATAACTTACATTGCCACCATTTCCTGGCTGCTGACAGAAACACAAGACTCCTGGCTCAGAGACAAAGGACTGTATGATGCCATCACAGCAAGTGGCATGGGCGTCACAGTTGCACGGTTCCCTCTGCCCCTTAACTCTCCAGGGGTCACGTGGAGGGGCCAGGTGCGTGTTGTGCATGCAGTGGGTTTGCTCGCCAGCTCAGGAACCCAAGCTTAGGAAGCCTCAATTTTTTATAATGGACTGTAAATAAATCTGCTCAAACTTTGCCCTGGAGGAAGGTGTTATCTTTGCTATAGTGGACATTGAACAAACTTGCCCTCTGCTACTGAGGGAGACTCTGTCTCTACCTTCTAAGGGTGTTTGATACTCAAGCATCCCTGAGCAGGTACTCTGGAACAAAATCTGTCAGTGCTTCTGCCCACAGGACATGAATAAAACATGAGGAGCTAGGGGAAAACTATCGGCCAATACTATGTATGTACATTACACCATATTTGTTAATTACTTTGTTCAGATAGTTATAGTTTTGTGCTTGACTTATCAATACTTGATGGAGACATGTCAAAATCTTTCACCATCATGGTGAATTTGTTCGTTTCTCTCATTTTTGCTTTACGTACTGTTTTATTCTCCATGGTTGCCATCACAAATAACCACACACTTGAAACAACAAAAGTTTATTCTCTTGCAGTTCAAGACATCTGCAGTGAGGTGCTGGCAGGGCTGCACCCCCTCTGGAGGCTCTGGGGGGGATCACGTGGCTCTGGGTGGCGAGGACATCCTGTGCCGTGTGGCCTCGCCCCTCTGGGCTCTGCCTTCGTGGCCGCCTTGCCACCCCCTCTTTCCCGTGTCTTCTCCCCTGGTGTCTGCCCCTCTCTGCTATAGGACAATTGCCAATGGATTTAGAGCCCACCTGGAAAATCCAGGGAGACCTCCTCCTCTCCAGATCCTCCATTCTGTCCCACCTGCAGAGACCCCCCTCTCCAAACAGCGGCACGTTCCCAGCTCCAGGCTCAGGACCTCGGGTCCCATCCAACCCGCCACACACATTTCGAGGCTATTTTAGCAGGTACTACACACGGCTGGAGATGGCCCAGCTTCCTGGTGAACTGAATATTCTGCCGTTATGTCGTGATCTTCTTTACCCCTAGTAATGTCTTTGTCTTAAAAATCTATTTTTTGACTTGCACTTTGGAAGTTAACACCTTTCTGGATATATGTTATATTTCACAATAATGGAAACAACTGAAAGTGTGGAACTGTAACCCATAACAACATTCTTTGAAACTTGCCCTCTAACTACTTGTTAAATCATACTTTGAAAGTTATTGTTATGTTTATGTGTATATGTTAAAGTTCACAAGAAAAAAATGCATAGAAAAATTAAGTAACAAAAAAAATCTATTTTGCCTGATGTCAACTTTCTTTTGATTACTGTTTGCTGATGTATCTTTTCCTATTCTTTGATTTTCAGCTTTTCCATACCCTATGTCCTAGCTGTGCCCCATGTAAAGAGCACATAGCTAAATTTTTTTATCCAAGGTGATAATTTTAATCTTTTAATGGGAAAATTAAGAGCAAGTAAATTTATTGTGCTTTTTAATATATTTGGACTTGTTTTTAAACCATCTAACTTTGTGTTATTTGCCCCATTGTTATGTTTTCCTTTTTTTCTCCCCTCCTGTCATACCTACACTAGGTTCTACATACATGTCATAGACATTTGAAAGAAAATTCCAAAAGGGACCTGGAGTAAAGGGATGTAAGCTATAATGTTCATTAAGAAGATGAAAATGATACTTATTATTCTAATAATAACTTGATCCACCAAAATAAGAGTTAGTCTCAAAAAATTTAATCTGCTTATTCACTTTCCTTTTTTAGTAAAATAAGAAAAGATTAAAAATAAGAAAAAGAAAAGAAAAAATTAAACCCTTTTTGAGGTCAGCCAGGCAACAACTATTTATTGAATGCCAGCTTCGTGGAAAGATTGGTGTGAGGCTGGCACGGGATAACAAGCGAACCAGACAGGTACACAGACAAGCTAATTTCAGGTTGTAATAAGCACCATGAGCAAACTAAGAGAGCGATGTTAGCCAGAGGGACTGGGGCCAGGTAGGGGAGCTGCTTTCAAGAGCCTGCAGGAGGGAGGCAGCCTTGGGGGAGTCAAGAGAGAGAAGGAAAGCGGAGTCCAGGGAGAAGGAGCAACAGCGATGGGCGGAGCTGTGGGCATCAACTCGGCCTGCCCAAGGCAGCACAAGGGCAGGGTTGGATGGGAAGGAGCAAGAGGGGAGGGGTGCAAGTGCAGAATGAGGTGACAAGGGAGGAGAAGCAGAGCCCAGAACACCAAGGAGATCAGAGACCATGGCACGGAGTTTGGATTGGAGTGAGGGACATACCATGATCTGATTTTATTTTAACTTTACCATCTGTAGAAGGAACTGTAGGGGCTCAAAGAAAGGGTTGACACCTCATCCTAGTATAACCAAGAAGTTAATTTAGGGGATGATTATGATTACTGGATCATTATGTGGTTATGTAGTTATATCCTTTTTACTTTCTGGTATATCAGGTTAGACCAAGGGAAATAGCTGAAATCTCTGAACTGTAATCCAGCTGTCTTGATCTCTGATAAAGATTGTGTAACTAGATAGTTTTATCTTGTTACTGTAAAAACCTTTTGACTGACTGGACTGGTTTGAATCTATTATGTCCCCCACAAAATCCATGTTCTTTTAATCCAGTCTTGTGGGTACAGACTTATTATGAGTGGGATCCTTCGATTAGGTTGTTTCCATGGAGATGTGACCCACCCAACTGTGGGTGAGACCTTTTGATTAGATTATTTCCATGGAGATGTGACCCTGCCTATTCAAGGTGGGTCTTGATTAGTTTACTGGAGTCCTTAAGAGAGCTCAGGGGCTGAAACAGATGCTGACACTTGGAGATGCTTGGAGTTGCAGACAGAAAGACATTTGGGGATGCTACTTTAAGAGATGAAGCCTAGAGTTTACCCTGGAGAAGCTAACAGAGGACCCCCAGATGCTTAGAGAGAAACACCCTGGGAGAACAAACACAGATGCACAGGAATTGAGAGAGAGAGAAGCTAAGAGACACAGAAGCCCAGGAACATTTTGGAGAAAGCCATTTTGAAACCAGAACCTGGGAGCAAAGGACCAGCAGACCCCAGCCATGTGCCTTCCCGGCTGACAGAGGAGTTCCAGATGCCATCGGCTTTTCTTCAGTGGAGGTATCCTCTTGTTGATGCCTTAGTTTGGACACTTTTATGGCCTTAGAACTATAAATTTGTAACCTCATAAATCCCCTTTATAGAAGCCCATCCATTTCTGGTGTTCTGCATAATGGCAGCTTTAGCAAACCAGAACACTGACCCTCACTTGTACCCTCTGATCCTGTTATTCAACTTTAGAGTCTGTGATCACTAAAGACAGCCGTCAATGTTTATTCATGAAGGACCTTGAGTTAGCTCAGAACTAACCCACCCCAATTCCAAAACTATTCTGCTAGACAGAGCTGGATCTAACCAAAATTGGCCCACTGACAGTGTAGTAGCTTAAACTTTATAAGTGACCTACACCTCATAATACTGAAAATCACGCCCATCATCATAGTAAGGCCACCATTTTCTTACATGTGTTCTGTGAGTAAGCATGCAGTCCATCTGCACAGGCTCAGTAATTAGATCATCTCAAGCCATTGTGCTCATTACCCTAAAACCTGCCCATCTTGTAATGTTATAAAACTACCAGAGTTACTGCAGTTCAGTGAGACAGATATTTAGGCCGATAGGTCACCTGCTCTCCTGCTTCGCACCTAGCAATAAACTCTTTCTCTCTTTGAAACCTGGTATGTCAGGAACTGGTCATTTGAGTGCATCAGACAGAAATCCCACCGCTTTTGACTGGTATCACTAGATTGCCTAGGACTTTCCCAGTTTTAGCACTGGATGCCCCATGCCCCAGAAGACCCCTCTGTCCTGAGCAAACTGGGACAGGTGGCCACCCTGAGTGTGTAGCAGGCACGGATCTTGGCCACACTTGAGTTTTCAAGAAACAGCACTTTCTTTCCAGTACCTCAGCCTAATGCTGCCATAAGCCTCCATCCATCCTTCCTTTTTGGCAGGTCATTTTTGAGGCCCCTAATCCCTTTGAGGATCACAGGCCGTGATACGGCTCAAATGCAGGATTCTCCGCCTGATGAGCATAAAAGCCAGTCTACGACACCAGGGCTTCCCAAGGAGAAAGAGCTTAGTGCTACACAAAATAAGGAGAACAGATGGTCTACCACCTAAAATCTGTCTCCCTACGGAGTTCAGGGTTTTTATGGATTCAAACAAGGTGGGGTGGAGTTGTTGCATTACAGTAACAAGTATAAACAACTACAATTTACAAATGCAAAGGAGTGGAGCTAAGCTACAACTAAACTAGGATAACCATTACAATAACAAGTATAGACAACTATAGTAGCATGTAAGGGGTGGAATCAAGCCAGAACTAAGAGAAAACAGCCACTACAATAGCAAGTATAAATGCTGTGGTCAGCCTTAGTTCTGGGCTGACTCAAGTTCCTTCAGTAATATTAGGGGGTTGTCTTTGTGATCATAAGACTCTAAAGTTGTAAAAACAGGATAAGGGGATACAAGTGGGGCCAAGTCAGGAGGTTTTTACAATTTGCAATTTGGTGGGTTTCAGTAATTTCAGGTATTTCCTTTTGGCTAACTTACAATATACTAGAAAGTAAGAAAAAGACATCTATATAATGACTCAGTCACCATAAGTATTTGTTAAATCTTACTTCTCGGTAACAATCACCCTTATTTGATGCTGGGAAAGCAGGGCAAGGGCGTTTGGGTGGCATGGTGACAGCAGGTTCCCTGACGGTTCCCCTCAGTGACCCTCTGCTGTGGCTGCAGGGAAAGTCTCCTCTCCTGGGCCCCCAGACTGCCAAGTTCTCTGCCCTGGCACCCGCCGAGGCCCTTTCCCGGAGCCCTGGCTGGCCCCTCACTGCTCTCAGGAACCTGGAATGCCCTCCCTTCCCAGTCTTCAAAGTATCTCCTCCCCGGCCCTGCGGCTCTCATCACCCCCTCCAAAGCACCCAGCAAAAGTCCAGTCGGACTCGGACTTTTGCAAATGCAGAAGCACCAAGAGGCTGCGTCACAGCCCTTCCATAATCCCGGGAGCATGGACTTAAACAGCTTGTCTACCGGTTTGAAAATTAAAATGAGGGTGAGGCCAGGGAAGCAAAGCAAAGAAGGGAAAAACAGAAAGAACTTTTCGGTAAATTTATCTGCCCCGAGCAAAAGCAGAAAGACTAGTTAGGAAGCCACGACCCACTCGGGGTGAGAGGTGATGGCAGCCCGCGTCAGCGCAGGCGGAGGAGATGAGGGGACACGTGCAGCGCGCGTTGGAGGTGAGGCCCGCAGCACCGGTGACACCGGTTAGGATGAGGGAGGCGGCTGGCTGAAGAGCCAAGGACAAATTCCAAGAAGCGGTCTGGCTGCGAGGAGAAAGACTCCTCTGAGAACAAAGCAGAAAACAGCACCTGGAGCCCAGCTGCCCCACCTGAGCGAGTCAGTTAGGATCAAGCACCAACAAAGAAGGAAGATGGGGAGGGTAGTAAAATACTAATAAAAATGACCAAAGGAACAAGAATCTATAAAAGCAAACCCTTCCCGCGGTGCGGGGCGTCTCTTGCCTCCTTCTTCCTGCAGACACCTGCGTGCTCTTCTCACATGTGTACTCAATAAACCCCCCACCTGCTTGCTCGGTCTCCGCTGTGCCCTAGATTCTTTCCCGCGTCACGGTCAAGGCCCTAGGAATTCATCACCGGCCACACTTGCGAATGGAGATAGGAGATGAGGGAAGAGAGGGACTCAGGGATTCCTCCTGGACTTGTTCCTCCTTGGGTGATCCCTTTTTGGCTTGAGCACTGGGTATAAATGACTTCGGTGTGAACTGGGAACCAGGGCCATGTGCCCGAGCAGCAGGCGTCATGCCCTGCCTGGGGTGGGAAAGCCCTGGAGGGCTGCGGCGTTGGGCTGCCCAGATGGGGGACTGCTCGGTCCTGAAAGAGCAGCCACTGGCAGATTTCTATCCCCGAAGATCCAAGAGAACTTGGTTACGTATGTTTATCTTTTGCAATGTTGTGCTGACACGCAGGATGCAAGAGAGTGAAGATACAATCTGTACTTTCTCCAAAAATGTGCTCAAACCTCTTAAAAGCATTTAGGAAATAAAATTTTAGTTATAAGTTATACTGAAAAAGAAGTGTTATATTTTTAAAGACAGCTAGAGCAATGGGACAAATGATTAACTTTTTCCCTTTGATATTGGGAGTTAGCCTTTGATTCTGGTTTTCTAGAAAGAAAGGAGAGGAAACGAAGAAAAAAAATTCATCAAAGAGTTTCATCCCCCCAACCCTCCGCAAAGAAAAGAAAAGAAAAGAAAGGCCAATAAAACAAAGGAAAAACTCCTTTCAAATGTGCCCACTCTCCTTAGGCTGAAAAAATGAGTGCTGGGTGGGGCTGAGCTCTGTTCCCTGCTGTGAAGGCATCTGGCGAAGGGGGTGGTGGGAAGGTCAGGACAAGACTGAGAAGTAGGGGATCTGGTCAGCCCAGAGTTTGGGGGAAATCCAGGGAAGTAGGAGGAGGGTGACTAGAGGGACAGGAGCCCTGGGAGGGCGAGAGAGAGGTGCTGGAGGAATCCGGAAGGACCTAGTTGTTGACAGTGAATTCGTAACAGAGGCTGCTTTTCTGAAGCAGAGCCTTGTTGTGGAGCCAGAATCTTAAAGAGCTGGAAAAGCAGACAGTTCACCTGTCCACCCCTTGCAGGAATTTCCTCTGCAGGCCCCTGTGAGGCGGAGGCCGCTTTACACAGATCTGTAAACTCAAATCTCAGGGCAGTGTGGTGAGCATCCGGACTTTCCCCGGGCGAGGAGGAAGGCCTGCGGGGTCTTGCCACCTTCCCCAGCCTCGGACCAAGAAGCGAGCAGCTGAGACTTTTTTTTTTTAATTCAGTTTTATTGAGACATATTCACATATCATAACATCATCCAAAGTGCACAATCAATTGTTCACAGTGCCGTTATATAGACGTGCATTTATCACAATTAATTTTTTAACATTTTCATTACCACAGAAAAAAAAAGAACAAGAATAAAAACCAAAGTAAAAAAGAACACTGAGAACATCCCATGCCCCCATCCCTCCCCACCATCCATTCACTTCTTGTCCCCATTTTTCCGCTCACGCACTCCCCCACCGGACCAAGGGAGTGAGACACAAGGTCCCCACAAGCACAGGGTTACACAGCGCAAGGCACACAGCCGTGCAGTTGTCTCCAAGAACCAAGGCCACTGGGCCACAGTTCAGGAGCCCAAGCACCTCCCTCCAGCCATCCCAGTACACCAAAACTCAAAAAGGGACATCTACACAACACTCAAGAATGACCTCCAGAACGTCCCCTCGACCCCACGCGAAATCTCTCAGCCTCTGAACTCCACTTTGCTCCATCTCTCTTCCCCCTCCCAGTCAAGAAGGCTTTCTCAATCCATCGACGCTGGGTCCAGACTCATCCCTAAGAGTCATGTCCCAAGTTGCCAGGGAGAGCCACACCCCGGGGAGTCATGTCCCACGTAGTGGGGGGGGGCAGTGACTCCACTGAGCAGCCCAGACGTCAACTGAAGAGCCCAAAGCTCTGCTTTGTGGTGGCTCATGGCTGACTCAGCTTCATCCTGGCTCTCACAGGCCCCTCTCACCTCCAGCCACACCTACCCCACGACCAAGGGAGAGCTGCACTCTTGGATGCTGCCCAGGCCACTCTGGAGAGAAGAGAGCCCTGGGGAAACCATCTCTGGCTTCTGTCCCTGCCCTTCCCTCTTGCCACCAACTTTTGCTCTGCAGTGGCTGCCCCAGGGCCATGCAGCCCTCAGATGGGAAGACTGGGGTACACTCCTCTCCCCCAGGTTCTCCTGCTCTAATTTTTCACCCCACCATTCTCTGGAATGACGTGGGTGGGCTTTCTTACACTTCCTTTTTGTCATAACCTCCTTTTTAGCACAGAACAGTATCTATCATGGCTTAGTTGTGATATTGGCAGAAGGGGGTATTTTTCTACCCAGTGGGAGAAGACTGTGGGCCAAGGATGCTAGACTTGCTTCTTGTTAAGATAAAAGAGGGGTGGGCAGAGATAGTAGCAGCTAATGTGACATGAAATAATTATGTGCCGTGATGTCCTAAGCGCTTTGTGTCATTGAACACCCAACACTCTGAGGTAGGGGTTGTTATTTCCACTTAAAGGTAAGGAAACTGAGGCACGGAGAGGGTATGTGGCTTCTCCAAGCTCAGGTATATACTAACTGGTGGAGCTGGGGCTTCTGTACATGCCACAAAATTTTAAAAATACTAAAGGGTATAGAGTGAAATAAAAAATAAGTCTCCTTTTCCCCCTCTTCCCCAGCCATTCAGTTCCCTTCTCCAAAGGCAACCTCCTCCTCCACCATGCCAGTTTCTTATATATTCTTCAAGATACAGAAGAAACTATGTGTTTGTTATCATAGCCACATTATTTTTTTTAATTTTAGAAATAGTAGCATACTTTATATACTGTTCTATAACTGGCTTTTTCCCCACTTATAATATCTTGGAGATTAAGTCATTTCAGTTTATATAAAGCTTTTTTCCTTTTTAATGGCTGTATAGTACTCCCTTCACATCACAATCTTTTTTACCAAGCCTCTATTAGTGGAAATTTAGGTTTTCTTTCTTTTTTGCTATTACAAACAATGCTACAATGACTTTCCTTGCAGCGACTTCATTACGCATAAGTGAAGCCCATGTCTTAACTACTATGGTATATTGCTTCAGTATAAAGGAATTTAAAAATCCTCTTCCCAAGCAATAGTCAGGCTAGCTTGGGTAATGTCTTGCTGCCAAATCTTATTTTGAATGTCAGGTCAGTGGGGAAGTGTGAGTTACAACCATGGTGAACTGCCTCTCCAACCACGCGAGTGGCTAAAATTAAAAGGACTGGGCCCAGTAAGTGTGAGTGAGGATGTCGAGCAACTGGAACTCTTGTTCCCTGCCAAAGTATAAAATGGTGTGACCACTTTGTAAAACAGTTGGGCAGTTTCTTAAAAAGGTAAGCATAAGCCTACCGGTGACCCAGTCATTCCATTCCTTGGGATTTTCCTAAGAGAAGTGAAAGCACATGTCAACCCAAAGGCTTGTGCCCAAAGGTTCATAGCAGCTTAATTTGTAAATAGCTCAAACTGGAAACTACCCAAAGGACCCCAATGGTATACAGATAAACAATCATGGTATTCATACACTAGAATATTACTCAGCAATAAAAGGGAATGAACTACTGATTCATGAAATAACAGGGATGAATCTCAAAATTGCTGTGCAGGGAAAAAGAAACCAGACAAAAAATGTGAACTACTATATGATTCCTTTTATATAAAATTTTAGAAAATGCAAATTAATCTATAGTGATAGAAAGCAGCTCCATGGTTGCCTGGGGACCAAGTTGGAGAAGAAGGAAACTTTGGGGGATGGTGACTATGTCTATCATCTTGATTGCATTGCTTGTGTCACACATGGATACTGTTCTGATTTGCTAAAGCTGCCGTTATGCAAAATACCAGAAATGGATTGCCTTTTATAAAGGGGATTTATTAGGTTACAAATTTATAGTTCTAAGGCCATGAAAGTGTCCAGACTAAGGCATCAACAACAGGGTACCTTCACTGGAGGAAGGCCAATGGTGTCCGGAAAACCTCTGCCATCTGGGAAGGCACGTGGCTGGCGTCTGCTGGTCCTTTGCTCCCGGATTCTGGTTTCAAAATGGCTTTCTCCAAAATGTCTCTGGGCTTCTGTGTCTCTTAGCTTCTCTCTCTCACCTCCTGTGCATCTGTGCTTGTTCTCCCAGGGGGTTTCTCTCTAAGTGTCTGGGGATTGTCTCTTACCTTCTCCAGGGCAAATGGCTTTGTCGCTTAGCTTAGCATCTCTGAATGTCTTTCTGTCTGTACCTTCAAGCATTTAGGTCTTTGTCGGCTCTTAGCTTCTCCCTTCTCCTGGGGGCAAACTCTGGATTACATATTTTAGCTTCTCTCCAAAATGTCCTTCTCAGCTTCTCTAAGCTCCTTCTCTCCATGAGCTTTCTGAAAGGATTCCAGTGATCTAATTAAGACCCACCTTGAATGGATGGGGTCACACCTTCATGGAAATGATCTAATCAAAAGGTTTTCACCTACAGTTGGGTGGGTCACATCTCCGTGGAAACAATTTAATCAAAAGACTAATAAGTCAGCCCTCACAAGATTGCATTAAAGAACATGGCTTTTGTGGGGGACATAATAGATTCAAACCAGCACAGATAAATATGTAAAAAATCATCAAATTGTATGCTTTAAATATGGGCAGTTTATCATATGTCAATTAGATATCAACAAAGCTATAAAAATCTTATTTTGACCATCAAAGCTGAATATTAATGTTTTCTTTCTTTTCATATTCCTTCTAGAACAATCTTCCATCTCTCCAATGCAAATGAATGCCTCGGGCAGACTAGAGAGAATGTTAAATACTCAGACAAAAGAGAAAAGGCGTTCTTATTTTCCCAAAATATGACTCCAGGTACACATTTATATTGCGAGTATGCTTCTTATTTCCCACGCTGCCCTTCGGCCGCACTTCCCATTGCCACACAAAGCTGCCAGTTCCGCTGATCCACTAGCATGTGGTCAGTGTGACCCGTGGAGCGGGAAAGCTGAGACCCGCTGCAAGGTCTGCAGAGCTGGACCTCGCTGCCAGCCTGGAGGGCGGGAGCCTGAGGATGACGCTTTCCGGGCCGAGCGGAGCTGATCCTGCCTGCCCTCCAGCTGGGGAGGAGCAGGATGAGTCAGCGCCACAGCAGGGCCTGCGAGATGCCACCTCAGAGGCCGGGGCCCACCCCAGAGCTGGGAGCCTGGGCAGTCCCTCCTGCCAGGCCCAGGCAGGCCCAGCAGCTGCCCCCACGGATAGGGCCGAATGCTGGCATGAGCAGTAGGGAGCTCCTGCTGTGATGCAGCGGCCCCTCTTACCTGTCAGCACAGGTCAACGGCCAGGAGAAGATGGATGCACTAGGTGAAGAGGGAAGAGCTGCACGCAACAGGTTAGGGTGGAAACGGCTCTCCAACAGCTGCCGGTCCAGCCCCCCTCCATGGCTGCACTCCAGAGAGGGCCAGCAGCTTTCTCAAAGTCTCATGCTCGGCAGGCTCGGAAGCCCATGGCCTGGGACAGTCCAGGACGGAAGACTTACAGAAAGCCTAGCTTGACTTCAAAGCAGTTTTCACTGACATCCACTGTTTTGGGAACACGGGACCCCCTCACTCCCCACCCCCACTCCTCCAGCCCCCACGCTGGGCTAAATATGCTTCTCTTGGACTTAAGAGGACAGTACTAAAAATGTCAACACACCCTGCCCATCCTCTGCTTGCCCAGCAGGGACTAAAGTTAATGGGCTTTATTATTTTTAAAAATTATATGCCCTGTATTTGTCAGGCCTGTCTTTTCAGGGAGAAACGACAGATACTTAAGGGCTGAACTCTTGAAACAAAGAGGCAAAGAACAAGGTTCTTTGATCTTCCTTGCCCAGGATCCCCTTTCCAGCCCAGGATTCCCTACTTTCTCCTACTCTGCAAGATTGCCTTAACTCCCAGACTCAAGCTCTCTCCATCCCCTGGAGACTAACACACTTGGTTATGCTTGACCATTTGTCTTGATTTTAGATGTTCAGCACAGAGGTGAAACACAATGGTGAGAGCAGTGGAATATTTAACACTAGCAAGATGTCTTTAGAAGATTCTATCATTAAAAGTAATTTATGGTAAACTAACTGCACAAATAGTCCCAAAACCAAGTACTTGTACAGTAATAAAAAAACCCACTAAGGGCAGAAAGAGTTGCAGAGCCTCAGTTTACCTCTTCTGGAATGTGGCTGAGAGTAGGGGCAAATTCACTCTCTCAGCTGGGAAAGGTGTGACACTAACTCATGAGGACTGGTGACTCCTAGACAATTAGGGGACCACAGCTCATATTCAGAAATAACCCAAAGGCCTTAGAGCCGAGCAAAGGGGATGCAGAACATTGTGTCACTAGGATTTGATCAGAGAAACAGAACCAGTGGGAGACAGATGTTAAGAGACCAGTCGCAAGGAATTGTCTTTCACGATTGTGAGGGCTGACCAGGCAAGCTGGAAATCTGTAGGGGAGGCCCTAGGGAAGGCAGACTAGACTGGGGGACAGTCTGACGCTGCTGTCCACAGATGGAATTTCTTCTTCAGGGAAGCGCAGCACTGCATTTCAGGCCTTTCACCTGATTGAGTCAGGCCCACCAATCTTATGGGATAGTCTCTCTGATTTACAGGGTGCTGATTGTGGACTTTAACCATATTCACAAAAATACCTTCACAGCAACCTCTAGATGTATGTTTGATTGCATAACTGGGGACTGGTTGGCAATCCACGTGACACACGAAAAGCATCAGAAACAGATTCTGCATGTGGGCCTCTGCCTAAGCCATTCCCATGGAGTCTGGCTAAGAACTCTGGTAGGTCAGTAGGTTGAGAAGGCAGCTGGGGCCTATGGGATGAGGCCTGCACACCATGTAAGACTTTGCACCCCAGAACCCCAGGAAGACTGGAGCATCAGAGCTGAACAAGCCCTTAGACCCTCCATAGAGAAGCGGTGTCATCTGCCACTGAGAAAACCGTGGCCCAGATTAATGAAACGGCCAAGATCAGCTAGAAAGGGAATTGAAGTCTCCCATTTGCAAGAATGGGGAAAGGAATGAGAAGACTGAGAGGAAGAAAGGAAGGGGGCACAGAGCCTGAAGGGAGAGGAAAGGCGAACAGATCCTCTAGCCTCAGAGCTGGAAGGGACCCTGGAGCTCCCTAGTCCGACCCCCTTTGCACAGATGGGGGAAACTGAGGCCCTCAGAGGCTTATGGCCTGACTCAAGGTCACTCTGAGTTGAGGGTGGAAGTGGAAGAGAACCCAGGCCCATGCCTCCTGGTCCACCGCTGCCTGCCCACCCGCCAGCCCACCCAGGATCCCCCTGGCCTCCTGGCATTTGGAACGCTTAGCCCCAAAGCCTTCTTGGAGCTGAAGGCTTGTTTCATTGCTCTTGACCATTCGTTTGGGAACCAGAGGGTTTGGGATTGTGCCACTAGCACAATTCCAGGCACAGTCCCTGTGCTGCAAATGCCACGGATCACACCCCAGCCTCAACCATCCACGCCAGGGGCACCAGGTGAACTTCCGTCACGACAGGTCCCCACTGTCCTGGGAGGGGTCCCATGGGTAGTGGGTGAGAGACATGCGCTTCACGCCCCTCTCCCGCTGCACAAATGGCAACACGGAGGACAGAGAGGCCATCTGCTCAAGGCCAGACTGACGCCCCACCCCGTCTTCAGATTCTCAACTCTATGCTTTTTTTCACTTTTTGCTCCCATTTCCAGCTGATTCTAGCAGGGCGGCTGCAGTTAGAGCCTGAAAGGGCTCTTATGTGGTCTTTGTGGCCAGACAGAAGGTAGGTGGGCTTGGAAGGCTCAATAAAGCAGCATTTAGAAGCTTCCCAGACTCTTACGTTAGAGGAGAGGTATTCATGGACGGTTTTGAGATATCACACAGGACACCACCACGGGCCTCCGAGAGAAACGTGGGCCCAGGGCAGCTCCAAAGCAGCACACACTGTGCTTCTGACCGTGACGGATCCAAACCCTTCCCGGGCCCTGTTCTGCGGCGCGCGTCCTTGCTCCTGGCATCTGTGAAATCGCTGCTTGGGAGCACACCCTCTTAGGGAAGGGAAACACGCTGGCACAGAGGTGGAAAGCGGCCGTGGGTCACGCCGTGCTGCGCTCGGAGGCACCCTGGGTCAGCAGAGCACACGTGTCTGCTCGGCGGGTACAGATGCCTCCCACCACATGCCGGGGCCGGGCAGGGTCGGGTTTGCCAAGCTCTAAAACAGGCGGTCTTACCATCTGGAAGAGTCCATTCTGCCATCCAGGACTGATGACCCCATTTCTGGACTGCCCATTCGTCGGCAAACAGTTGTCAAGCTGGGCTTGGCGCCGGGTGGCTCGGTACATACAGAGATTTATAAACTCGGCCCACCCTGCAAGGAGGACAGTCTAGCTGAGGTGGCGAGACACACTCATCCTCAGATCCTGAAGGAAACCTGCCCAGGTGTGCTCTGTGCCAGCCCTGGGCATAGACTCCGTGCTGCACAGGGAGTGCCACATGAATGGTGCCCTCTGGAGTTGTGCAAGGGGGCAGCGCTGGCCCCTCCAGGCTCTGGAGCTCAGAGGAAGGGGAGGTGCCCGTGCACTGAGCTGGAAAGCGAGGCTGCCCGGTCCTTTGCCTTTCTCAAGTTGGCAGCCGCTCACCACTGGCTGAGACTTCTGGAAGGCTCCGTGAAGCACTGGGCAAAGAAGGCAGCAGCGTCACGGGGGTAAGCCCACCGATGGGCCCACGGCTCCACGAGGGGCCAGAGCTCCCCGTGCTTGTCTGCACCATCACACCCCATGGCCCCACGCTCCTTTGGTTCCACTGTGTCTCTTTGCTCCTTGGAAAGTGTCTGTCTGCACATCCGCTGGGGCTGGTTCTCCCACCAGGCTTATAGATGCCAGCTGCAGCCACAGTCGACATCGAAGAAAAAATCAAACAAATGCACCTGTGTAAGAGGAGCAATTGCGAGTTATTTGAAAAGAGGAATTTGACTGTGTGGTGAGAAGCTCAAGAGAGCTCTTCAGGTTGACTGCTCAGAGGCTCCTTCCTCGCTTGCAGCAGACACTGTTTCCTGGACATACAGCTTCTCGGTTTAATCGTTTGTGTAGCCCACTTCCTCTGCTACTCTGAAATAAATCAGGTCGCAGGAGGGCTACGGCCGCCAGTCCTGCTCTCCAACCCCCACTGGCCATTGCCCGGAGGAGAACCCCCTGCACTCCCTGGGGAGCCCCTGCCCCCAGAGGCACAGTTTGTTGGTGCCTCCTGGCCCCGCTGCACTTGAGCTCACAGCTCTCGGCCACCTCCTCGTCTCATCTGCAGCTTCTGTCTCATCTCAGCAGCAATTAGCAGCCCCAATTCATATTTTGAAAGTTGTGGGTTATATCTGCTCCTAATTTTGCTGCACACTGAGTTTACTGTTTTGTTCAGCCTTCTTGTTGCTCTTGTATTATTTAAAGGAGAAGGAAAGAAAGATGCTGAATCTATGCTTCTACGTGGAACCTTAACCAGGAGTTCTTAGGGTTAAAGTTTAATTCCATGCATCTAAGTAGTGATTTCAGCCAAGTGCATGGCAAGGAATTTTCCCATGGTGATAATTACATGGCACTTTTCATCTTCAAAGTACTGGGCCATTGCTCACTGGTTACTCTTTCTGATATCCCAGAGCAATTAAAAATAGAAGCCACATATTTAATTTGGATAGAAGAGATGATTACCAATATAAGCAGACAAGAAATACCTTGAGGGAATGGAGATAAATAATTAAATCCTCGTAGAAATATTCCAGGGCACAATTGCCTTCATCTTTCATCAGAGGGAAAGAAATTAAAGCCTCATTAAGAAGCAAAACTTATTTCCAATTTATAGGTGAAGAGACTAAGATCCAGGAAAGCTTATATATGCAAATACAGATGACCCAATAGTCTGAACAGAAGTTAATATGAGAACCACTTAAATCCACAGTGTGCTGGTTTGGAGCTGTTATGTACCCCAGAAAAGACTAAGTTATTTTAATCCATTATTGTGGGGGCAGACCTATTGTTCGGTGGAACCTTTTGATTAGGTTGTTTCCATGGAGATGTGACCCAGCCCGTTCAGGGTGGGTCTTAATCCCCTTGCTGGAGTCCTTTCTGAGAGGATAAAAGGCAGAAGAAACTCAGCTCAGAGAAGTGGAGAGAGAGACGCCCAGAGACATTTGGTGAGAGAGAGCCATATTGAAACCAGATCCCGGGAACGAAGGACCTGCAGATGGCAGCCATGTGCCTTCCCGGGTGACAGAGGAGCGCAGGATGCCAGCAGCCTTTCCCACAGAAAGCATCTTCCTCTCGATGCCTTAATTTGGACATTTTTATGGCCTCAGAACTGTAAACTTGTAACCTAATAAATCCATAGATACTCCAAACATTGATACATTGCATTACACAACATTTTAAAAAATCACATTTTTTTTTTTACTTCATCTCCAATCTCACCAGAAAATTTTTAACTACTGGGAAACCAGTCAAGCTCACAGTGGTAGATACAAGTCCTCCAAAATTCTAATTTTCTCTTCAAAGCCCTGATTTTATCATTGGCAGCAAATAACTCAGTTGTTTTCCTTGAAGGGACAGGTCCACTTCATTCACTTTTGAGAAAATGACTGACAAATGCCCAGGTCAGAACAGTAGTATCTGTCTGTCAGTCATTCTTTCAAGTAAAAATGATGCTCTATAAAAAAGCAGCTAGTTCCATTCACAACTCAGACTGCAGAAGTGCTTTCCCTTGAGAGCACCTCGCCTTCAGTATGCAACAGAAATGCTTCATGCGTACTTCCTGTTTGATTAAACAGAGTATTAAAATGATTTGTTTCCAAGGGTCAGGATAATAAAATTGATAAAATTTTTTGTTCATCAAGACCATTCTTAAACTAAACCAGTGTTCTTAAACTAAACTAGTGTTCTTTAACTCCCTTATGTGGCTGTGAAGAAATAATGGTTCCTAGCACACTGTGGTGTCTGTCTTACCTCGCCAGCGCTGCTATGACAGATACACACAGTGGGCTGGCTGAAGCGACAGGGATTTATTGTGTTCTGGCTCTGGAGGCCAGGAGACTGAGTCAAGGTCTTGCCAGGCCGTGCTATCTCCCGGAGTCTGTAGTGTCTGGTGCTGTCTGGCCACAATCTTTGGGGTTCCTTGGCGTCCTTCTCTGCCCCCGTCACATCGTGATCTGCTTCATTCTTCGGCTTCTACTTACTTCAGGCTTCTGACTGTGTGCGTCCGACTGTTTGCTGCCTTATCAGGAGTCCAGTCGTATGGCTGAAGGCCCACCCTGATTCAATTTGGCCTCATCGAATTAGTATTTCTGAAGATCCTATTCACAAATGAGTCCTCACTTTAACTTATAATCACATCTTCAAAGGTCCTGTTTGCAAATGGGGTTCACGTCTACAGGATCTGGGGTTAAGAACTGGACACACCTTTATGGGGGACGTGATTCAATCCCCAACAGTGCCACTGCCTTGATTCGTGCTAAGATGCCAGCAGTTTTAATCCATCATTGTTTTTGCACCACCAGTGCAAATGTCAACACAGTGAAAAAGAAATAATATATTATTAAGAAAGTGGTTTTGACTTCATGGACCATCTGAAGGCAACCTGGGGACCCCTAAGGGCCTGTGGACCACATTTTGAGAACCAGTGGCTTAGACAATCTAGCTGTGTGAACACTGAGCCCAGGCTATAGCTAAGAAATTGCCATTTTGAACAACTCCTTGAATTGATTAGAAAGACAAAGTGAGAGAGAGCAAAGATAGATAGATAGACGATATGATAGACAGACAGGCAGGCAGACAGAACTCAGTCTGGGTTTGGTGGCTTGACTACTGTATATCAAATCAGCACCTCCATCTAGTAGCACCCCACCTCTCTCCCCTTTTTAATCTTGCTTCTTGTAAAACACAGTGGTTTACCCTCAGAGCCTTCCCTGCTCATATTTCACTTCATTCCATCCCCCACTGCCACTGCTGTGGAACCTGGTCCCATAAACCTCAGCAGAGACCTCCCAATGGCCCAATCCAAACTTCTCTTTACTAGATACTTTACTGGAAATTTTTACTGCATCTGAGATTGTTGACTACTCCCTCCCTTTTATTCTAAATTAATTTAATTTTTGTCAAATTAATAACTGCATATAGTTTTTTAAAAAGTAAAATGGTACTAAACAACTTATAATAATACCCAGTGGTTCCCTTCTGCTCCCCTCCCAGCTCCCTTCCATTTCCCCCCTCCCTTCCCCAGCCCCTTCCTTGCTTTCTCTCTGCAGAGGCAACCACTTTCAATATTTATGGCCACACGTTCTTCCCGTCCCCGTAGGCACATCCCTTTGCACTGTGACCCTGCAGCTCCTGCCATCGAGGAGCAGAGTCTAGATTTGCAGCCCTTGAATCTGGGTGTAGCCATGTGACTTGTTTTGGCCAGTGGAACTTTAGCACATGTGAACTAAAGTGTTTATGTGCTGTCCTTGCTCTTTCATGCTGTTCTTGGGAACCCTGCAAAAAACATATGAAAGAGCCTGGGCCAGCTTGCTGGATGACGAGAGAGACATGTGGCTAAGTGATTGCTGTTGCCCCCCCACTGACACAGAACCAACCACCAAACAGGTGGGACAGGACATTAAGACCATCTTGCCTCTGCTAAGTTTGTCAGCTGACCACAGAGATCTGCTGAGCTGGTCCAGACCAGAAGAGACACCCAGTTTATACACAGAATTATGCAATATAAAAACTGTTTGTGCTTTGAAGCTACTAAGTTTTGTGTGGTTTCTTACACAGCCAACATGCAACTGATACAATGTTTTCAGCTGTTTTATTTTTCCTGGCATATGCACATTTCCATATTTGTGCCCTACATTTTCATTAATCAATTTTTTATTTTACCTGTTGGCCTATTATGGTAGATGATTTAGCTTTCTTGAACTGTCATCCATTTTCCCTCCCTTCAGTTGCATTCCCAGAATGTATTTCAGGGTTTTGTGAAAACAATATTCAGTGTTAACTGGATTGTGCCTGTGTAATTAATGTCCACAGCTGAATGTTATAGAATATTCTGATCACATCTTTTTCAACTTTTTGTTTTTCTTGAACTTAAAATAATTGCCTTCTTTACTCATTAGCTTGGTTTTACTGTACTTGTTGCTTGCTAACTCTTGCCACCTGTTGCCTGCTCCTTTCATTACAATTTTTTTGCCAGGCTGGAGCATCCAGTTTCGAGAGCAGTCAGTCCAGACTGGAGCACTGAGGCTCAAGGGCAAAACATGTTGTGCCACTTTGAATGTATTATGTCCCCCAGAAAAAGCCATATTCTTTGATGCAATCTAGTGGGGCAGACATATTAGTGGGGATTAAGTTGGCAGGTTTGGATTAGATTGTTTGCATGAAAATGAGCCCCACCCAACTGTAGGTGATGACTCTGATGAGATATTTCCATGGAGGCATGGCCCCACCCATTCAGGGTGGGCCTTGATCAGTGGAGCCATATAAATGGGCTGACAAACAGAAGGAACTCAGTGCAGCTGAGATTGACGTTCTGAGGAGGAGCTACAGCCAAGGGGGACACTTTGAAGAAAGCACAGGAGCTGCAGATGAGAGACATTTTGAAGAAAGCCATTGAAAGCAGACTCTTGCTTTGGAGAAGCTAAGAGAAGACAAATACCCCAAGTGCAACTAAGAGTGACATTTTTGAGGAACTGCAGCCTAGAGAGGAACGTCCTGAGAGAAAGCCATTTTG
This sequence comes from Bradypus variegatus, assembly GCA_004027775.1. Lineage (NCBI taxonomy): Eukaryota > Metazoa > Chordata > Mammalia > Pilosa > Bradypodidae > Bradypus > Bradypus variegatus. The sequence continues at coordinate 26,864 of PVKY010000869.1, forward strand.
AAACCAGAGCTTTGGAGCAGACGCCAGCCATGTGCCTTCCCAGCTAACAGAGGTTTTCTGGACGCCATTGGCCATCCTCCAGTGAAGGTACCCGATTGCTGATGTGTTGCCTTGGGTACTTTATGGCCTTAAGACTGCAACTGTGTAACCAAATAAACTCCTTTTATAAAAGCCAATCCATTTCTGGTGTTTTGCATTCCAGCATCATTAGCAAACTAGAACACATGTGGAGGCTGTCATCATTTTTTGCCTTCTACAATTGTAATGGGTTTTTAACCTGATAAAATGACTTGAGTGTGGCATTGCAAGAGTGCTAAATCTTCATTAACCACAGCAGGGAGCCAATAGATAATGTAAAAAAAAAAAAGTTGACCATTGAAAATCTGCAAAAATGATGCTAAACCTCAACATGTGTCTTTCTAGAGTCACAGTGTTCCACTCTGGGCTGGTTGCACAGTTTTCAACCTGGGATGTCCCTCGGCCCCCCAACCTCACTGTGCACTCATCCCACCTGGTTTGGGTCTCCCATTTTCTGTCTCCCATCTCTTCCTCTTTCCTGGCTTACTCCCTTCTGATGGAGCAATCCTCTGGCTATCTGAGAAAAAGGTGAGGCTCACCTGAAAGTATATTTATTCTTCCCCATACTTGAGGGACAGGCTGGCTAGATGTAGAATTATAAGCTGGAAATCATTTTTTCCTCTGAGTTTTGAGGAAAACCTCAAGGGATATCTATATAATGCATAAGAATAATCTCCAGAATGATCTCTCAACTCTACTTGAGACCTATCAGCCACTGAAACTTCATTTTGTTTCATTGCTCTTCCCCCTTTTGGTCCAAGAAGGCTTTCTCAATCCCATGAAGCCAGGTCCAGGCTCATCCCTGGGAGTCATGTCCCACGTTGCCAGGGAGATTTACACCCCCGGGAGTCATGTCCCACGTAGCGGGGAGGGCAGTGAGTTTACCTGCAGTGTTGGCTTAGAGAGAGAGAGGTGTTTGTTGAAAAGTCCAGGGGTATTTGATTGTGGTGCTTTGTAAATGACCTGATTTTCTTCCTTCTCTCTGGAAACCTTTGGAATCTTCTGTTTGTCTCCATCGTCTTGAAATTTCATTCCGCTATGCCTTTATATGGATCCATTTTAGGCCAGTGAGATGGTCGGTCATTTTGTAGGCATTTTCAGTCTTGGGAACTCATTCCTTTAGCTCTGGGAAATGCTATCATATCAATGACTATTTCCTCTTTCTCTCTCTCAGGAATTCCTATTCAGATATTGGATATCCTAGATTAATCTTCTAATGTTCTTATCTTTCCTTTCTAATTTTACATATCTTAGTCTTTACACTGCTTTCTGGGAGATTTTCCAAACTTCTATTGAACATTTCATTTCTGCTCTAAAGGTTTTAATTTCCCAAAACTTTTTTTGTCCTGTGAATGCTCATTATTAAGGGATCTGTTCTTGTTGCATGGATACATACAATGTCGTGTTGTATAGATCTTTTCTGAGATTCTTTTGAAGTTTTCTCTCCTTTCACAATTTCCATTTCCTCATATTCCTATTTCCTGATTGTTTGGCCTCTGTCTTCCATGGCTTCCTTAGACATCTGGTATTTCTCCATTATTTTTTCCAGATTAAGAATGGGGAATTAACAGGCTGATTGTAAACTCTGAGTTTATTGGTGGGATTTGTCAACTTTGAGCTTCACTGTGGGTTGAACTGGGTGGGCCGTTTACTGGGAAACTACCAAGTTTAGGTCTTTCTTCTGGGGCTAAGCAAAGTTTGGAGCTGGGTTTTGTGAGACTTGAAGTTGATAAAATTGAGGGGGGCTCTTTAAGAAAGAGAATTCAAAATAACAATTTCAAAATTAAGTAGGAAAGTAAATATTTGTTTAGATGTGATAAGAATCACAATGATTTACAAAGTTTTAAAAGCTGACAATTATCAGAAAACATCACAAAATATGAGAAAAAATATAATATTTTGATGAATTAACTGCTTGGCACATAACTATAATTCTTTGTTTCCTTCATTTTGAGGCTATGAAAATGTAGTCTTTCTTCTATCATGTTTAATAAATTTCATTTTATTATTGTCAGTTTTATGAAAAGGTTTTTGCCAGCTTCAAAACTTATTATTGGTAAGGGTGTGTATATTTTTAGGATTGGTATCAAATTTGGGAAAACTCCGTCATGAAAGGAGATTACTGTTTGCCTAGGAATCGGCAGGACGGGGAAATGAGGAGCGACTGTAATGGGTACCGGGCTTCTTTTGGGGGTGAATAAAATGTTCTAAAATTGATGGTGCTGATGGTTGTGCAACTCTGTAATATACTAAAAACTATTGAATTGTACGCTTTCAATGGGTGATTTGTTTGGTATGTGAACTATATCTCATTAAGCTGTTTCCAAAAAAAACAAAACAAAACAAAAAAATCCTCTATCCAGGTAGTATCTTTCAAAGCTGTAAGATTTGGAAAGATTCAGCACACACCAGATGCTGACTCGGAATATTTCAGACCCTGTTTCTCCTCCACAACCCGGGTACTTCCAGTGCCAGAGGCTGGAAGACACTTCCACAATGTGACAGCGTCTCTGCCGCACACCACGCATGGCATAACCGCAGCCCAGCAGCGCAGTGGGAAGTAAGAGTATTCCTGGAAGCCACTCCCGCATCAGGGAAATGCAACTGAAGTGCCTGAAGACAGCTCACTAAATTCAGAATAATGAAACCCCAATCCAACTTCTCCTTAAATGAATGTCAAAAATCTCCGGGGCCACTCCAAAACCTCCTGACTCGACGGGAAGTGTTATGGAGGGAAGCAGAAGTGAACAGAGCTGGTTGTCTGACCAGAGGGAAGTCAAAGTATCTAACTTTTCGCAAAGTATAAAAATTTTTTTTTTTTTAAACAAGAGCAAGAGGCTCTCCCAGGCCCAAGCAAGCAGAGAAGCCCCGAAGCTGAGTCTTGTTGGCTTAATAAACCCACCTCTGACCAACCCAGGGTGCAGGGACACGTGGTCCAAACTCCCCGCTGCGAGGGGAGGGAGGGGCTGGGGGTGGTAGTCACCCTGCACTCGGCCACTTCAAACCACTCTTCACGCGGGGACTTCCGCCTTCAGCTGTGCATCTGATCCAGAAAATGTCTGTGTTATCCACTCCGATAAATAAACCTCCGGTTACTTGCCCTGGGAAGGCACCTAGTGGGGTGGAGAAGGGAAAGAAATCTAGGGACGGAAACGCCTCATGAAGCGTTTGCACCAACCCTTCCTATTCTAGCAGCTCTCCCCTCTTCCCTCCAGCCCCAGAGGGACCTGCTTCCCAAGCTCTGCAGACAGGCCCACAGCCATCATTTCCAGGGCTCGGGGCAAAAAACAACGGGAGTCTCCCCTACATGTGTCTAAATCCTAACGTTACCAATCAAGCTAACACACGTAAATAAAATAGGTTCTGCCCTCCTACCTCGATAAATATTATCTTCCTAACGAGCTGGAGGCCTGGTTCAAATTCAGAATTCTCCCACTCGTTTGAGTTTTGTGCCTGACCGTGGCAGCGCGGGGAGAGCTGGCCTCCACCCAGCCCGCTTCCCACCCAGGCTCCGCCGCCCACGATGAGGAACCGCCGACGCCTGTGGGGGTACCCCGTCTACACCCGCAATATGGGAGCCCAGGAGGAGGCCCGCAGAGGCCCTGGCAGCAGGCTGGAGCCATTTAGGCAGGAACCCCAGGGTCCTGGGGACCCAGAGAACCATTTGGGAGCAGGGGCGAGGCTTCGGTGGGGGTGTCCCCACGGCACCGGGCACCCCGTGCTCGGTGGGGAGGGGTGTGGCCAGAAGAGGGTCACAGCGGGGTGGGGGGGGCCTCTGGAGCCCAGCCCCCGGCCAGGGACCCCAGGGTTTTGAGGGCCGTGGCACTTAGATTGGGATGGCTCTGCGTTTGAATGCACGTTGGTTTAGGATTTGGCTCTCAGGGGTCTACTAAGGTAGTTAGCAGCTGGTCCATTTGCTTTCCAGCTTCAAAAGTTTTGTTACTGCCGATCCCTTTTAGTCCCGCTGTTCTTGTGAGCCATGACCTACTTTTTAATCCCTTTACTCTAGTTTAAGTGGGTTTTTAGGGGAGATTACAGTGACATGCGGCGGTTCACTCTGCCATGTTTCACTCACTCAGCTGGGAATTCTTTGATTGTGCTTTCCCTCTCCTGGGTCGTCTCCTTTGACTTCCCTGCTAACTCCTTCTAGCACCTGCCAGGGCTCCTTTCCTCTCCACGTGCCCCTTTAAAGGTGGGGTGCCCCCCATGTGGCGGCTTTGCTCCCCTCCTCCATGCACACGCCCAGGAGGACTTACCCATGGCCACCATGTCTCTCATGCCAGCACCGTCTGCCTACTAAGAACCGTCCCCAGAAATGTATAAAACTGAATCCTATGGCGGGCAATGTCCATGTTAACTGTACAAATATTAGAAATCTCTTCCATGAACCAGAGCAAATGTATGACAATACAACTAGAAGTAAATAATAGAGGGGCATATAGGGAAGAAATATATACCTATTGCAAACTATACGCTGCAGTTTGTAGTATTTCAACATTCTTTCAAAAACAGTAACAAATGTACTATACCAACACTACGAGTCAACACTTGAGGGGGTTTGGTTAGGGATAGGGGAGGACTCGAGTTTCCTTTTCTTTTTTTCTTTTTTCATCTTTCACTTTATTTCTTGTCTGGAGTAATGAAAAGTTTCTAAAAATTGAACAAAAATTAAGTGTGGTGATGGATGCACAGCTGTATGAGGGTACCAGGGGCAACTGATTGTACACTTTGGATCTTTGCATAATTGTATGGTATCTGAACAATCCCAATAAAAATTAAAAAAAGAACCATCCCCAGAAAACCCTCTGGTACCTCAGGGAGGTGAACGCAGCATCTTCTCCCCAAACCTATTCCACCTGCTAAGGTGGGGCTATTCCAACATCCTCAGTGCAATTTCAAGCTCCAGTAACTTTGAAAATATAAAAACTGCAACTTACAAAACAAATTTTGAAAGGTTATTTAAATTTTTATAATGTTGATATGTTTCTTATTAAAATTCAACATGAACATTCCGGAGAAAAAAGTTCTTTGGAATTAAAAACCAAGAGCAGAAATGAAAAACTCAAATCAAAGGCTGAAAATAAAGTTGAGAAAATCTCCCAGAGAGCAAACAGGCACAGATATATAAAATAAGAAAGAAAGAAAGAAAAAATTAGAGGATTAGTCCTCAATATAAAATATCTAAACAATAGAAACTCCTGAGAGAAAGAGGAAATAGTCACCAATGTGATAACATTTCCCAGAACTAAAGGAATCGCTTCCAAGACTGCATTTGTAATCCCAGTCTTCAAGTAATCCAAAGAACGAGGTTCTGAGACATACATGGCAGTTTTGAAGTGGCCCCTCAAGATGGATCAGGTAACTCAAGTGGCCAAGCACAAGGACTTCTTCTACCAGCCACCGGGCTGAAAGAGTGTCATCCAGAAGCTGTAACTCACACACTGTGTATTGACAGGGTGTCTTGTTCAAAAACGGTGCTCTTTAATGGATGTAACATCTTTGGCCCAGAGATGAAAACACTCTGAAGCCCTGCTAAGTAGGACTCACCAGAGACCCATCCTGTATGACTTCCTAATGGCACCCCAAACTTAACTTTTGGGGTGGCTCATGTTGCCAGGCTTCCTGAGGCTTTTCTGTACCCCAAACACAGCAACTGTGGAGTGTTGCTTCCTCAGAAAAGGTCAACTTGTCAGGTTCACTGGAATTTCCCATTTTTTTTCTTTATCATTTGGCAGAGTCATCTTCCCCAAGAGGCTGACCTCAACGGACTGCAGAAAACAGAACTCCCTTAACCTCCGGCTTCCTGTTGGGTTGGCCGGTGAGGAGCCCCAGCTGGAGACCAGGGGCTGGGAGGAGAGAGGCTTTATCCCCCACTCCCTCCCTGCTTGGCTGAGGCCAGCAAGGCAGCTCTCCCATACCCAAGGCCACAGCCCAATGGGGCAGCCCTTTCCTCCAGGCTCAAGGCTCACAGGGTTCTGGAACCTTCTCCCTCCTTAATCTTTTAGGGCTTGCTGCTAAACCAAGTGTGCATCACCCTCTCTTGGAGTTCCCTGAACTCTCTTCAGGCACCCCTTTCTAGTGGGCTGGCAGAACCCTGACTGATACACCAGGCCATAGCATTTTAAAAGAGAAAAACACATTATTAGTCAACATTTTCTCTTCAATGACAACTCTCTTTCTTTTTAGTGAAGCAGTTCCACTCATTCAAATCAACTCCTTATACCTGATCCTTTGATGGGTCCACAGTGAAGCTTTCTTACTTATTTTACCCCCAAACCTACTAGTCTGAGAAAGAGGAGGAGCTGTACAAGCTGAATGAAAATGGTTAAGGAAGGAAAAGGTGTAAATATGAAGAACTCTGATTACCAGAACTGAAGCAAACGGCGCCACTAAAGATGGGCAGGAAGTTGCCACAGGAAAGACACAGACTTCAGAGATTCCATGTCAGATCAACATATGGGAAAATTCTCAGGAAAGGTGGAAAACTACAATTCTGAGACATAGTTGAATGTGTTAAATAATGCACATGGGCTCAAGATGTTGCTCATGCTAAAACCCACGTCAGCAAACCAACGTTTTACCTAGTTCCTGTTTCTTGAAGGCCAGGCTCTCCCAGACCCCAAAACCTAAGGCCAACCAATCAGAAGCCGCCAGCTCGGTTTAGCTGCTGTGTCCGGGCCCTCTGGTTTGGTGTTAGCCAAATAAGGGCAGGTATCTTGCAGTCATTTCTAGTGCTGGACGCCTTGGTGGTGGTGAAAGCTGTCCCTACCACGCAGAGAAGCTCCCTCTATTTCCTGGGTGGAATGCTGCCTGGTAACTGAACAGCTCAATAAAGCTGGGAGATCCTAAATTTCATGTTGTTGAGGTTTTCTTTATACAGATATTACCAGAAATCTTCAATGTGTGTGCAGGTATGCGGGAAACTCATGAAAAGTCAATCCAACAACATTTTTATCGCAGTCTAATAATTTTCACCTTGGTTTAAAGTCAAAACAATCAAGTCAGTTTGAATCTGGTGTAAGCCAAGATAGGAGATGGTAAATAGATTAAACATTGAGTGCATCACTAATTTAAACACATTTATTTGCAATTCAGCTAGAACTGGCAGTAAAAAGGTCTTTATATTGCCCGTTTGTAAAAAGGGGTTGTGTACTAAAAGTATAACTAATGTTGAAAGAGCCATAAACCATTTGAGAATGAATAGGCTCAAAGCACTTTGAAAGCTTTAACTTAGAATCAGAATTCTAGATCTGAAAGTAGATACTGTTTAGTTTAACCCCTTAGTCTCACATATGAAGGAAATAAAGCCAATCCGACTACTGAATCTGTTGTCCAGGAAAGTGAAACCCTCAAACATACCGATAGTAAATTTAAGCAATTTCCTTAGATAGGAGCTGAGCCAGGGCAAGCCAGCCTCCCCAGCAAGTCAGCCTTCTGGGCAAAGGAAGACCTATTATAAAAAACGCTGTTAGATAATTACATGCTGATTACAATCAAGCTTTATTTATTCATCATGTACTAGAAAGAGAGTGAGGTTTCTTTGAAAACATTCTATAATTTGTGCTTTTCACTAATTTAGATGCTTGGCAAGGATTTAGTGTGTTTTAGTGTTATCCATTGTCTTATAAAATATGCCTTTTCTACAACCACACATACACAAACTAGAAAATAGAGTAAAGGAATATTGTAATTCCTACCAACCATTTTCACTTTGATATATTTACTTCTGGTTTACTTCTGGTTTATATTTAGGATCTGTAGTAAATATAGCATAGCAAATTTTATTTTCTCTCTTCATTTAGCATTATATAATAAATATTCTTCCTTGTTTCACAATTTGCATAACTTATACTATTCCATCACAAAGGTATATCATAATTTACTAAACCATTGTTCCAACTTTGGTCATTTATGTTGTTTCTAATGTTTTTCTATTATAAACAGTGCTGTGAAAAATATCTGTGTGCAGATCCCTTTCTTATTTTTAAGACTTATCCCTCAGAATAGGTTATTCGAAATAGCATTACTAGGTTAGAGCATGTGAATTTGTTATGGGTCTTAATACAGATTGTCAAAATGCTTTCCAAAATGGTTGTTTCTATTAACAATCCCACAAGCTGTGCATAAAAGTATTCATTTTATGATATCCTTTCTATAACAGGATATTATTTTTTCACTTTAAAATTCTATTCATTTAATAAAGGAAAGGAAAGAATTTCTCATTTATATTGAATTTATTTGGTTTATCATTTTTCCCCATGTTTCTTAGGAAGTTTTGTTCCAGGGTGTGAATTGTCAGTTCATATTTTTTGCCTATTTATTTATTGTTGCCTTAATGCTTTTGTTAATTATTTATAGGATCTTTGGAAAGTAAAGATATCATTCAGTTTGTGATATATTATTTTTCACTGTTGTTTGCTCTTAATTTATTCATTTTTTTGGTACTATTCCTTATTCTAAAGCTCAGTGAGGGTGGGGGGGGCAGGAATCAAACTGATTAACAACATAGTTTGAATGTTTTATTGACTTCTACTAATAACCTGCTCTAAGAAGCAGGATTCAAAGTTCCAGATTTCTTTTATTCTGTTAAGCTTCTTTCATGTAATGAATTCATTAAGTACTATCCATATTAAATTACAAAGAAATAATTCTACTAAACCACAGGCTTTGAACAGGCAGCTAAATATTTTTATAAAGACGGTTGTGATTTATGAAATTCAGTCATGTGTTTAGTGTTGCCTGAAGCTTCTATCCTGTATGATTAAAAGGCAAACATTTCAACAGAACCGTGAAGCGTGCTAAGCCAGACTAAAAAAAATTCTACATGACAGCAAGATTCCATATGGAAGAACCATTTGAGAAGATGGTTATGGATGTTATTTTTTCAAAAGATGGAATGAAGATCTTCTAAAAATATTTCAATCAAACATTAAAGGAAAGCCACTCAGTTCTATTTTATTAAAAGGCATATTTCAGTCCAAATAATTTTTGTCTCATAAATAGGGGGAAGCAGAGTAACTTGAATTTTGGAACAATATATGCCAAGTGCCTTCCAGCTGATTAGTGAGGAGCTGAACGGGGCTCTGAATTGATTTTTCACTATCCTTTCATTTCTTGGAAGTCATGAATACACTGTATCATAACACAGTCATTCATCTTCAATCAATGCTTTTATTGGTAGTCATGGATATTCCTTGGTAGAAGTCCTTAAAAATTCTCTCTTCAAAGCCTGCTATGATTTGAGTTGATAAAGAAGGATGACATGGAAGAGCATATTTTAACTTACTGTAAATTATGGTGTGAAAGGTCAAATTAAAATAACATGTAATGAAACAGTATCAGTTGGGGTGGGGATTGGTAAGAGATAGACAAAGGTTTAAACATATGCAGGGAAGCTTAGAGTAGATTTAAGAACAATTTTCTAGGACATTGTTATACTTTAAATAGTCTATATTAAAAATAAAATTTTATCACTACCTCATATCATTCACAAAAATAAATTTAAAATCGATACTAACTAATATTTATGGAATGCCCTCTATGTGCTGGGTACTGTTTGAAAGGCTTAACATGACTTATTGAATCTTCACAGTATCTCTATCAGAAAAATATTATCATTATCCTCAGTGTACGGTTGAGGAATTGTGGTCTTTCATGTCACCACCACTCACATTTTATCTCTTTGTCTGTGTGTGCTGAGTTCTGGATCAGTTTCTCAGTGCAATCCTCTAAGTTAATCGATTTTATCTTATATTGACTCCAGTCAAGAGTTTAACCAGTCAATTGAGATCTTTGTTTCACTGGCTTTTCCTACTTCAGTGGAACCTGTCTCCCTTTCTAAACAAAGCTAACCCTTCCTTCCATTTTTGTTCAGTAGCTGGTCCCTCCCCCATTTCCAATGCCCACCTTTCCTCTGTCTTTATTTAACAGCTTTATTGAGCTGTAATTCACATGCTACACAATTCACCCATTTAAAATGTACAATTCAGTGATTCAATTCATTGTGGGTTTTTGATATTTTTTTATTGAGGTACAATTCACATAACAAAATTCAACATTTTAAAGTGATTTGATGATTTTTAGTATATTCACAAGGTTGTGTAACCAATGCCGCGATCCAATTCCAGAAGATTTTCATCACCCCATAAAGAAACCTGATACCTGTTAGCATCACCCCCAATGCCTCCTCACCAAGTCCCTACCAACCCCTAATCTACTTTCTATCTCTATGGAATTGCCCATTTTGGCATCTCATGTAAATGGAATCATCTAGTATGTGGCCTTTTGTGAGTGGCTTCTTTCATTTAGCATATGTTGGTATTTCATTCTTTTTTAAGGCTGAACAATATTCCATTTTTTTCCATCACATTTTGTCTGCCCGTACATCCATTATGAATATTTGGGCTGTTTCCACTTTTGGATTATTATGAACAATACTGCTATGAAAATTCATATACAAGTTTTTGGGTGAACATGTATGTGCTGGTTTGGATGTATTATGTACCCCCAAAACACCATTATCTTTGATGCAATCTTATGTGGGCAGCCTTATTAGTGTTGATTAGATTGTAATTTTTTGAGTGTTTCCGTAGAGATGTGACCCACCCAACTGTAGGTGATAATTCTGATTGGGTAATTTCCATGGACATATGGCCCTGCCCATTCAGTGTGATTAGTTTACTGGAGCACTCAGACAGAAGGAGCGAGCTTGCTACAGCCAAGAGGGACACTTTGAAGAACGCACAGGAGCTGAGAGAGGAGCTGCAGATAACAGAGACATTTTGAAGACGGCTGTTGGAAGCTGACACTGAGATTTTAGAGAACGCCATTTTGAATTGCAATCTGGGAGCAAGCAGACACCAGCCACGTGCCTTCCCAGCTAACAGAGGTTTTCCGGACACCATTGGCCATCCTCCAGTGAAAGTACCCGATTGCTGATGTGTTACCTTGGACACTTTATGGCCTTAAGACTGTAATTGTGTAACCAAATAAACCTCCTTTATAAAAGCCGATCCATTTCTGGTGTTTTGCGAAAAGGCAGTATTAGCAAACCGGAACAATATGTTTTAATTTCTTTTGGGTATATATCTAAGAGTACATCTAACAGTAGAATTGCATAATTCTGTTTTTAACTTTTTTGAGGAATTGCCTGTTTTCCACAGCAGCCACACCATTTTCCATTCTTACAAGCAATAAATGAGGGTTCCAATTTTCTACACCTTCACCAACATTTTTAATTTCCCATTTTATTGGTTATAGCCATCTTAATGGGTGTGAAGTGATATCTCATTATGGTTTTGATTTGCATTTTCCTAATGGCTAATAACATTGAGCATCTTTTCATGTGCTTATTAAGCATTTATATATCTTCTTTGGAGAAATGCCTATGCAAATCCTTTATCCATTTTTTAATTGGGATTTTTGTCTTTATTAACAAACCATTAAGAGTTTTTTTATGTATTCTAGATACAAGTCCCTCATCAGATATATAATTTGCAAATAATCTCTCCCATTAAGTTTGATTAAGTCCAATTTATCTACTTTTTTCTTTGGTTGCTTGTATTGCTGTCATAGCTAAGAAGGTTTTACTTAACCTAAAGCCATGAAGATTTATACCAATGTTTCCTTCTAAGAATTATATGTTAGCACTTAAATTTAGGTCTTTGATCATTTTAAGTTCATTTTTGTATACAGTGTGAGGTAGGGGTCTGTT
>PVKY010000870.1:0-38657 GCA_004027775.1 Bradypus variegatus
AGGTGAATTCGAGAACTTCCCCAGACCCACTCCATCTGATGGGCCTGTCCTCCCAGCCTCTGCACTCTACTGCAGTGCATGAATGAATGAACCAACAAGGAAAAGTAAGAGGGAAACCGAAACTTACTGCCCAGAAGAGGAACAGAGCAGGGGAAGTGAGGGGCTGTGCAGAAGTCTCCGTGGACAGCAGTGGCTGGAGGGGCAACGGGGACAACCCGAGGAGGCAGAAGGTCCCGGACCCCACCCTGCACCGGCCAAAGGCACCGTCTACGTGGGCCCAGGGCTGCATCAGAGGAGGAGCTGGGGTGCAGGGGCGCCTGGCTGCAGGGCGAGGCTTCCAGGCTGGCAAAGCTGCCCACAGCAGCCTCTCCAGCGCTGCCCCTGCCAGGGAGTCGAAACCCAGCCCAGCGGCTTGACCACAGGGCCAGGGGCACTGCAGCCTTCGGTGACAACTGAGAAAGCTGGCACAGTGCACTACTCGAGTCCTGTGGGATTTTCGATTAACAGGAGCCCAGTGCCAGACCCAGACACCCTCTGGAGAACCAGCCTGCAAGGCCGGACCTCACGGCAGGATGAGCTGTTACTGTGACCTCTCAGAGCGGCTGTGTCCCAAGGCCCAGGAAGGCTCCAGCCAATGAAACGATGAAAGAAAGTTTCCCTCCTCCGCCTGCAGAGCCTTCCAGAAGCAACCAGCCAGGTCCAGGGGCTCTTTGGAAATGGTTTCTTGAGATTCCAATTTGTCATGAGCCCCAACTCTGCCACCTCATCGGCAGGATGAACCTGGACAAGTGACTCAATCCCACTGCACCCCAAGTTTTTGCTCCGGGAGCAGGGAGTCATCATCTACCGAGGGCTGATGGTGAGAGGACCCGTGCAGAGCTGGAGAGTCACCACTCCTTCGGTACACACAGGGGGTGCTCCCAGACAGCGGCTCGTCCTAGAAAACGCAGCCGAGGCTGGAATAACCGCAGCAGGTGGGAGCCCCAGGCCCAGGAGTCCCTATGTCTGGGGGGCCCGGTGACCTCACCTCCCTCAGCACTGAGACCCTCCCATGAGCCCCCAGCATCCCTTAGGGGGTCATTAAGGCACCCCATGGCCCAGGTCCGTGGCCTCTTCCCACCACTGGACACGCCGGCCACGTAGAAGGAAACGGCCAGCTGCCTGGCTGCAGGTGGGTCCCCGGGCACTGCCTTCCAAGTAGTCCCAGTCCTTCCCTCTGGGACACATCTTTTGATCCCTCTCGTCCTTCTGTTTGGTGAAATGTTCTTCTTGGTCTCTGATGACTATAACTGAGAAGAGGCCCCTGAGATGGAGAATCGCTTTGTACACTGTGTTCCCCAGTGCCTGGAGTTTCCCCAATTTGTGCTCCAGGGGTCCTGTGGGGGCTGACCCCCAACCCAGCCTGCCCAATGTGCTTTTATGAACCTTTTCTTCATGACATGTCCCAGAGGAGAGGTGTGGCCCCCAAATCCCTGAAAGTGGGGGCGCCAAAGTTCACCCCAATTTAAAGTCACAGCACCTGTCCCCTGAGGACTTCCCATCCCGCCAGGCCGCTTACCCCCCCGTGGCCCCCAGCAGCAGGGGCCTGCCTGGGCTTTCACTTCCTCCTGTACTGTCCCTCTCCCCCCACTAGTAAGCTCTGGCAGGCTGGGGGTTTCTGTGTTTTGCTCACTACTGTACCCTTAGCACTCAGGAGGCTCACAGAATATTTGTGGAATATTGAATATTATTTTAAAAAAACAACTAGATTCAATAATTACGACTAATAAAAGCCACAGTTCTCACTAGGGGCCAGATGCTGTTCCAAACGTCACACGTCTCAACTCATCCAGTGCTCACATCTACCCTTTGAGGGAGGGAGGGCCCACTGCTCTGCCTGTTTCACAGATGAGAAAACTGAGGCCCAGCCGAGCCTGTGCTCCACACCTCTGCCCCGACTCAGCCCCTAGCCCCTGCTCCTCTGTGCCACACACAGGACCCTGCTTCCTAGGTCGTGCCCATCTCAGGGATGAGAAGACTGAGGACTGCAGGTTCCTGTCCAGTTAGGGGAATGAGGCAGAAAGGAAACAACTGCCAATGGCGAGGTGCTCAAGCAGGGCTAACCGAGCCCGCAGGGGGCAGGCACCTCCACCGACCCCCCCGGGGGACTTCAGGAGGTGACGGCACTCAAGGATACGGGGCAGTGGAGACTCAGTTATGCCTCCTACAAAATGAAAGGAGATGAGGCCCTCGTCTCTCTCAGATGAGGGACACACACCCTCCAAGAAGCGAGTCCTGGATGTCCACCCGCCCAGCAGCAGCCAGAGACCCCGAGCTGGGCAGAGCCCGCGGGACGGTGGGGAGTGCAGCGAGCTTCCCGCCATCCTCCCCACGCGGGCCGCACCCTGAGCAGCTCTGTTCCATCCTTCCCTGGGAGCCAGGGCGGAAACCCGTCACTTCCCTCCTCGCAGGAAATGGAACGGCCGGCGAGAGGGGGCCTCTGTTGAGCTCCTGAAGGCCCCTCCTGCCACCCACTTGTGCAGGGCAGCCCCTCTCCATGTGCCCTCACCCGAGCGGGGACCCAGGCCCACGGCTGGCCCCTCATCAGAGGAGCCTCAGCTTCTGTGTGCTCCCACCATCCACCCTGGGGATCTCCCCCAGGGGGCTTCTCCTTCCCTTTCCCCAGGCCAAGGCCCACCCTGGCCACCGGCATCCACTCCTCAGGAAGGACCGATGGGAACTGCAACAACGAAGATGACAACGACGACGACAACGACGCTGACAACTGACACTGACCGAGCACTTACAACCGGCCTGGCGCTTTAGTCATTAAGTCACAAGGTTCAAACCTATGCCATGGGGGGCGTGATTGGGCCCATTTTACAGAGGCGGAAACAGGGTCATGGAGGTCGCCTAGCTTGGCCAAAGGCTTGGTAAGTGGTAAATCCTTGAAAGCACCCAGTCCAAAGATTCAGTCGTCAGACTGAGCATGAAGCCCAGCTCTGACGCTGGCACTACGATCAGTGGCTGACTTTGTAACAGTTCTGTGCCTCAGTTTCATCTGTGAAACGGGGATAATGATGCCCATCTCGTGGGCTTCATCGGTGGGTTAAATGAGCTAGTGCAGGAAAGAGCCTGGCATCTAGAATCTCTCACTAAATGGCAATTAAGATTGTATATCCTTATCACTAACATTCATGATAAAACTATATTCCATGTTGTTTGGGGACAAAGGTGCCAGTACCCAGGGGCACTCAGGTGGCACTGAGGAGTAAAGAGAACACCGGATTTGGAGTCTGCCTGAACTGAGTTTGACTCCCAGCTCAGCACATCTTACTGTGTGACCTTGAGCAGGCGTCTCCACCTCTCTGTGCCTCAGTTTTCCTGTGGGTAGAGTGGGAACAACCAGGCCTAATTCCATGCATTACTGGGAGGGTTAAATGAGGCCAGGACTGAAACCACGCTGGTGGCTGCTACTGCCACTGTCATCATCACTGTCACTGTAAAGACGACAGCCCCTGGGGGCCACCCGTAACCTACATGGAACTGTAGGGTAACTAACATATGCAGTACTTGGCTCCAAAGGTCTCGCCGAACTTAAGTCCTCGGGAAGGAATTAAGCCCGGGCTCCTCTCTGGCCCCTCCTGTGATGTCGTATTTCCCGTGGGAAGCGTGACCTGTTTCATCTCTCCCAAAGGTGAAAAGTGGGTTGTCTGACCTTCCCTTGGAAGTTCCAAGGGCCCACCTTCTCCCGGGGCAGCCACGTGGCTTCTTCCCACCCCAGTTCCGGGGAACACTGCAGCCCCTGCGTCTGCTCCATTCTGAGCACACATTCGGGAACACCCCAGGTGACCAGGATCTGCCCTGGGCCCCTGTGGCACCAGGCTGGGGGCAGAGAGGCACAACACTGCCGGTGGCGGGCACCAGGCCAAGGCCAGCAGCGGCACCAACCCCGCCCTGGGGCAAAGACATGCACAGACTCGGGGCTACCATGGGCCCCGGAGACCCAGGAAGAGGCGTGTCCAGCAGCCTGACACCAATTAACAGTTCGGTGGGCAAGGACAGGGCCTGGAAGGCAGCTTCCGGAACATTCTTCACCCCAGTGGACTCGGCTTTTACCTTTGAGCAAGGACTCTGGCCTCAACCTCTCACATCACACACTGAATCACATTCCTATACACTCACAGATGTGAAAAAAAAAAGAGATAACAAATGGCGAATAAATAAATAATCTTCCCTAAGACTTCCTGAAGAGCTCCGGTCTACAGGGTGGGTCTGAAAAATGAAACAAATGAATCACAGGCCTGCATGAATCACGGGATGGGGCTCGGCTTTGGAGTCACATGGGTTCATGCTCAATCCTCACTGATCGTAGCAGGTCGTGTCACCACTGGGAACCTCAGTTTCCTCGTCTGTGGATTCCACTGCTGTGAGGATCACAGGGGGTATAAACGCTTGGTACATATGAGACCCTCAGAAATAGTCTGTTGTTACCATAGTTACACGTTTCATCAGAAACCTGCACCACAGCTTCCTTGTGTAAAATGGGGTCTAATTTGTCATGGTGCTAGGAAAATTCAAGGAGGCGAGGCCCTCAGCAGGGATGTAGGCCGTCAGGCCATGAACACTATGCCAGGCCCCACACTTTCAATGGGTGGGCTCGGTGGGTGAGGAAACTGAGGCAGGGTGGGTTAGCGACTCCCCGGTCTCACTGCTGAGGAGGGGGTGCATGCTGGCCCCGGCATCCATGCCCCTGACCACCGCCCCTGACAGCTGTGGTCACACGCCCGTGGCCCCACTGGGACTGGACTCCAGCGCAGCCCCCCGTGCCCTTTCCCTTGAGCGACCGTCTCCCGTGGGCTGGTGCCCATGCCAGACCACGCGCAGCTCTGGACCACCCGTGGGGACAGCACTGGGGTGGAAACTGGCCTCCAGCTTCAAGGGCATGACTCCTGACTCCATTCAAATCTCAAATCGACGCCACGTGCGCCAACCCCCTTCCCTCGCTGCTCACACACATCCCTGGCCACGCTTGCAGCCCCGATCGAGGGCGCGGGACTGGGGCCCCGTGGACAAGAGGGCCCCGCAGACAAAGGGCCCCACAGACAGACGGCCCCACAGACCGAGGGCCCCACAGACAGAGGGCCCTGCAGAACCAGGCCCCCGGCGGACAGATGGCCCCACGGACAGATGGCCCCACAGACCGAGGGCTCACCAGCTCCCCGCCCAGTGCTCCTCCCACTTCATTCCCTCTTGTCTCGTTTCTTTTCCTCTCTTCTTCACTCTCACCTCACTCTCTCCCCCCCTTCGGCTCTCGCTGTCTCTCTCTCTCACACACACGCACACTTTCTCACGCACACTTTCACACACTTTCACATACTCTCACAAATACTTTTTCACACGTACTCACACACATTCTCACACACTTTCACATTCCCATACTCTCACACATACTTTCTCTAATACTTTATCACACACTTTCACAGTCACATATACTTTCTCACACTTTCACATTTTCACAGTTTCTCCCACACTCACACACTCTCACATATACTTTCTCACACGCATTCACACACTTTCTGACACACATTCTCACTTTCACACATTCTCACACTCACATTTTCTCTAATACTTTATCGCACTTTTACACACATATACTTTCTCACTTTCTCAAACTCACACTTTCTCTCACATATACTTTCTCTTGCACACACACACTTCCACACACACACACACCAGTCAGACCCCGTCCCTCCCCTGGAACCCTTTCTCCTCTTCCCCCCCTCTCCTCTTCCACATCCTGCCTTTCTCCTCGGCGGTTCTCGTCCTCTTTATCCTGGCTGCCATTTCCCGTGCTCTACTTCTGCCGGCCTTTGTCTTCTGTTTCTCCCTCCCATTTTCCTTCGGTGCCCTCATTTCCCTTCCCCTCTTCTGCCTCCTCCTCCTGGCGTCTCTCTGTCCCCAGCCCCTCTCAGGCAGCCAGAAAACCCTGGCTCTGGCAGCCCGGCCACTCCCCAAAGCCCCTCTCCCCTGCTCTGCTTCAGGGAAGGAAGGGGGTCCTAGTTTCAAGGAAACACTTCTTCACCAATGCCACTAATAGCGATCCGATGAGTGGCAGAAGAGGGACAGACGGACAGAGGTCACAACCATGAGCAGAAGGCACCAATCACACCAAAGCCTGTGCCATTTTCAACTCACGGAGCTAACTGAAAAAAAACATTAAAATCAGTGACACCGATGGAACCGAGACATCTGGGCACCGCAGACATCACTAACGGGCTCGCCTCTTCTGGAAAGCTCTGTGGCCTCTCTGACACCAAAAGCCATAAAAACGTTCACACCCCTTTGACCAGCTAATCTCTCTCCTGGGAATTTTTCCAAACAGAATTCTTCATCATCATAAGGAGGATTAAATAAAATAAAAAAGCTACGAGCATGCAGAAATGCACTGTGGCATACTCTACGAAGACAAAACACTGGAAATGGCCTGAAGAGCCCACCAAAGGGAAATGGTTTCGTAAAATATAGCGCAACTCAAGAACTGTCGGGCAGCCGCTGAAGAAACATAACCTATGCTGATGACAGGAGAGGAAAAAATGAACAGAAACCTCTGGCTTGTTCGCCAGGTTTGTCATGACCGAAAAATAAATGTATATGTGACAAAGATGAAGGGAAATGAGTGGAAGATCAACAAAGTAGCTCTTGAGAATTAAATCTGTTTGGCTCCCAAGTTCAGATAGCAAAGGATACCAAATTATCCCGATCTGTTTGGTTCCAGAGTTTTGAAGGGCACATAGCAAGAGTTTGGAAAGTGAGGCCTTATCCAAGAGTATATCCAAATGTATTCAGCTTCTGCGTAGGTGGGCAGGACGGGATGTCCCATGGTCATGTTAAGGTGCTAGAACTGCATGCAAAGACCTTTTTTTTTCTTGGTTAACTCTCTTTAATGTTGCCTTGATTCAGTTTTTACAATTAAATAAAGGAAAAAGTCAGGATTCCCATGTACAGGGTTTTAGAGTTTAACAAAGGGCTTTCTCATATATAATCTTACTTGATCCTTACAGGAGCTCTCAAAGGGAGAGAGGGCAGAGTTTTACTGACCCCATTTTTACCAAGAAGAAACCAGGAATCAGAAAGGTTGTGACTTCTTTGGCATCAGAGTCATGAGGCAGTGGAGATGGGACTGAAGCAGGCACCGGAAGCCTGTCCCCACCACCCTGGGAGCCAACAGAGCTCAGCACCCTCGAGGACAATGGCTGCAGCTGTCCACTGCATGTGACCACCCCGCACCACGGATTAACCCCCAGGGCTGCCAGCCGAGACCGCCCCCAGGACAACGCCCCTGATCCACACACGGTCCGAAGGAGGCCCAGCTGGCCCAGGACACACTCCACAAACGGGACCTCTCCCCTGGTCGCTCATCTAAGCCCCTACACCCAACAAGGACACCAGAAGGAAAACCGCACAGAGGCAGGAGCCAGGGATGTGCCGTCAGTCGTGAGTTCTAATGCTGACGATTCCCGTGTACAGAATCATGCTGAGCCGCGCCCCTGCCAATTGGTAAAATGGGAGTTATACTAGGGCTACCTCCTAAGGTTATGGGACGAAAGGGGACAGTGTACCAGGCACCCAGTTTACCTGGGCCCCACGGTGCCCTCCATGCTCTCCCCCGGGGCCTCTGTTCTTGCTCCCATCCAGAATGCTCTACCCCCGTGTGGCTCATGCCGTCGTTTCCTTCAAGTCTCGCTCAGGCATCCGCCCCCTGGGCACACCCACATCCCTCACCCACCCGGCTTTGGTGTTCTTCATGATGTCTGGCCATTCCGGACGTGCCATGCATTTATGGGCTGGTTTAGTAGTGCTGGGCGTCCCTGGCGACTGCCCACCGTGGTGCCACATTCCTGGAACAGCCCCCAGTGCGGAGCAGGTGCTCAGAGAGTGGAGAACTAGTTCATCTGTACGTGGTGGAGAAGACTTTGTCTGAGAGGAACGTGGACACTCTGACCACTCTCAGTCGAGGGCTGCCTGGACGGGTCCCCCGAGGGCCGTCAGATGCCCCGGGACACAGCAGGCCTCTGGCCCGGGCAACCAGGGTGTCCACTTGCCCCGCACCCTTGAGGCTTCCCTCTCTGCTCCCCGGGGCCAAAGGGCACCAGTCCAATGGCTGGCACCGAGAAGAAATTCAGGAGTCCTGCTGGCCAGATACACCCAAAATAAATGCCTTGCTGTGGCTGGAACTGCAGATTTCAATACAGCCACTGGATTCTGGAACTCTCAGAGGAAGCAAAAGCCAAATTCCCAGCACTGAGCAGGTCAGGGAGGTTCCCCCAGTATCTCCTTCCACCTCGCACCTCCTCCCACATGGGACCCCAGGCCAGGACCGGGACCTTTGGCACCTGCAGAAGGGAGCTGGTGTGTGCTGGAGGCCCAGTGCTCTGGGACCTGCACCCAGCACCCTACATGTGTCACAGCTCAGCCCCTCCAACCTGAGCCAGGCCTGGCAGCACCACGTCACAGAGGACAGAGGGGAGGCTCCAAAATCCACATGCACAGGCCAAAGCCACCCAGGCAAGTCAAGGGCTTTGTTTGGCGATTACACACGCTAGGTCCACGCACTCCACGAGATGGAACAATCCCGAAGGGCTTTCAGGCCTCCAGGGTGCACTGGCACTTTCTACACACACCCTGCCCCCCACAGACTATGGAACTGGGATCCCAAATGAGACCTCTCCTGCTGGGCTCCCGCTGAAGGCCCTGCATCCAAATGAAGCCTCTCATGATTGGGGAGAAGAAAAGACCACTGCACACGGAGTTCTGGAAGCTCTTTCGTTTCCTCAGTGACTCTGAGTCTCTGTTCCACCGAATGGGCGACCAGGGTTTCTTCCAAAACCTGGTGCTGCAGCTCCTCAGGAGCCTCTGCAGGTGACATTCCCTCTGCAGGAGCAAGCACCACCGCCCTCTTCACCTGGCTAACCCTAGCTCCTCCCAAGGTGCCCATTTAGATGCCGCCTCCTCCAGGAAGCCTTCCTGCCCACCTCTCCACATGCCAGCAGGGATGTGAGCCATCTGAGGCCTCAGACAAGGCGGGTCTTGCACATAGCTGCATCTCCCATGCCTGACAGAGTGGCCACGACACAGTAGATGCTCAATAAACTGATAAATAATTGACTGACAACAGAATGAATTAATACAATAATGAAAGATAAAAGAGGGAATGGGAACAGGCTGGATGGAAAACAACAAATGAATGAAAGAATGAAGCATGAATGAAATCTGGAAGGATGGGCTGATACCCCGAGTTGAGTATCAAATGACAAGGGTGCACATCTGATTTCCAGGCAACCTCGACGGCCACATCAGTAATGAGTCCTCTGTCCACCTCCCAGATCGCAAGGGGGTGCGTGACAATGGAATGAGGCAGAGGCCCAGGCAACAGCTCCCAAAGTGGGGTCTGGGAGCTCCATGGCCCTCCCTTGGTGCCCCAGGGCACATGTATCAGCTCACTAATCTGCACAACTCTAAGAGGGAGATTGCAGTATCACCTCCAGGCTGGAGGCCAGGAAACTGAGGCACAAAGACATGCAGGAAGCTGCCCGAGGTCATACAGCTAGTGAGTGGAGGACAAGGAATGCAAACCCCATGCAGACAGGCTCTGGACTTTGAGCTTTTAACTGCTGTGGCCATTGTCACTCAGCTCTAGTGTGCTAAGGGCATGTAACTAGCAATGATAATAATAATAATTACTCCTCTCATCTTTCTATGCTAAGGTCATATAGCCAATCAACATCATCATCATCTCTCATTTACACTAAGGTCAGATAGTCAATAATAATAATACTACTCTCATCTTCATTATGCTAAGGCCATATAGCTAATAATAATAACATAACAATAATATTCTCAGCTTTCATATGCCAGGGTCAGATAGCCAGTCACAGTAGAAATAAATTAATAATAATAATAATAATAATAATAAATGGAGTACCAATGCCCCCCTCAAATTTGGAGGGACTTGGGGACAGTAATTCAACGAAGCAGGGCATCAGAAGATTGGCGACTGTTTGCAGAGCTGGTGCACCCTTTCTATTTGGCCTGTATGCCAGGTGGAGGTGGCTCTGAGACGATGCTGGGGCTATCCCCCCAACACTATGATTTTGAGCTTTTCTCCAGGCAGGCCCAACCTCAGCAGCACGTCACAAGGACTTCTCCTTCAGTCCTCACACATCTCCTCTGAAGGAGGGGCTGTGGGGACCCCCAGCTTGCAGGCGAAGCAAACCAAGGCTCTGAGAAGCTAAGTGACTTGCCCAAGGTCACAGAGCCAGGAAGTGACGTTTGCACCCAGCCTCTCTCAGAACCGGAAGCCCAGACCCTTGTCCTCTGGCTCCAGCCTCCTTCCCCTTTCTGAAGCCCAGTGGAACGAGACTGCCTGGCCTGCCCATTCCTGCCATGCCAGCTCCCTGAGCCTGCCACAAGCCCAAACCCCACCACCACCCTTGAGAACCGTGAGGTTTGGTCTGGGGCCTTAGGCCTTAGGGAGTGGGGTTGGAGTCATCGTCACACCTGACCCCCCAGGCTTGAACCGGGACTCCCAGGGCCTCAGAAGTCCGGGTGCCAGCTCGCCACGACTGCCCAGCAGGCCGCCATTTCTCAACTTGGGAGGGACAGGGATGCCCCCGGCCCGCCCCACCCCTGCGTCCTCAGCCCAGGCCTGGCCTCCCTGTTCCCAGCAGGGCCTGGCCACTCTCCCAGGACCCCCGCGGGCCAGAGGCCAAGCCCGCCCCGCAGGCATCCCTCCTGTTTCTCCCAGGGCAGGGCCGGGAAAGACACAGTTGCCCGGCTGCCCAGCCCCCTTCTCAAGGCCCCCAGCACGGTTACCTCCTGCTTTGCGCCTTTGAACCCCAGGAGGCCGAGGAAATACAGGAATGTGCGAGGACCGGGGTCAGAGCTGGAGTTGGATTTGAGTTGGGTTGAAACGAGAGGAAAAAGGCCAAGAACAACTCACTCATTTACTTCATTTCCAGACTTGGCAGCTGGCCGGGCAGGGCTTCCAGACCGAGCTGGCTTTGGCCCGGACATCTGCAGCAGCACAGCCACAAGGCACATCTGGATCCGCTTAGGCAGCTAAGAGCCATGAAGTTCTTTTAAGACATTAGTTCCTGGGAAGCCCGGGCCCTCTGGGGAGTGGGTGAGGGGGCCGCCCAGGCTAGCCCTGCACCCTTGGGCTAGATGAGGCCGTCCAGGGCCATCTGAATGGGGGTAGGGGGTGCTTTCAGGTCTGCTTGTGGGGGATCACTGCGGACCCCCAGGTGCACAATGGCTTGGGGGTGCACCAGCCCAGCACCTGCACTTCCTGGCTGTGTGGCCCTGGGCACCTCTCTCGACCTCTCTGGGCTGCTCGGCAAAGCATTCTGCCTCTCCCAGAGGAGACTGCAACTCCAGTGAGGACCCAAGGCGCCACTTCCTATTTGCCACTGTGTCTCGGGGCTGAGCATGTGTCTGGCCAACATACGAGGTGAACCCAAACTGATAAAAGGAACCTCAGTTTCCTCATCTGTAAAATGGCAGTGATGATCAGTTCTACCTCCAGGGTTGTTCTGATGACTAATGGATAGAAGAGAGTGAAAGCCCGAGCTTTTAATTTTTTTAATTTTTAATATTTTAAGTCTGTACTTGGCACAGCAGCATGTTGGAGAGTCAACCCGAGAACTCACGGCCAAATTCTTGGGAACATGAACACCCATGAGAAATCCTGACTTTGATTTTTTTTTTTTTAAGTCTATCTTTTTCACCCAAGCACAGCATGTGCTCACCTGGACCAAGCAGGTAAACCCTGTGCAAATACGCACACAAAGACCACGAGGCCGCCGGCCAAAGGGGCAGCCTCATGGGGCCACGTCCATCACTCCAGGCTCCCGCTGCAGCCCCACACAGCACTGACCTGTGCAGGGAAGTGGCGGAGTCCGGGGGGGGGGGGTGACGCGGGTTCAAGTCCCAGCCCCCCCATTCGTTAGTATCAGCCCTGCAGGCAACTTCTGCCTTCGCCTCCCGGTCTGTTTTTGGCACCAATTTCATCAGGTTGTTTCTTGCCTGGGTAAAAAGGAACCCACATAACTCAGAAATACCCCAATTCTCAGAAAAGTGTCTGGCACACTGTAGGTGCTCAATAAACGTTAGCTCTTACTATTACTTCCGCTGGCTGCCTAGACACACGGCTAAGGAACTAAGCCCTCGGCCTGCAGATTCCAGAGAGACAACAGCAGGATTGGGGTCTGACATCACCTCCAGTCCTCTAACCCGCATCCACCCTGGCCCGAGCTGAGAATCATCTGGGGTGTGCTTGCAAAATAGATGCTCGGCAGAAATCGATGGCACACCACCAGCCACAACCAATTTGCATTGCTACGAACAAGAATTATTTGCATTATTATCAGTTCTCTACAATAAAAGAATTGTAAACGAGCTCAAACGGGAGAAACAACTCAGATGGGCAAGCTAGCAAGGACACTCAGTCATCTTTTTTGCCTATTTCAAAGTCTTTTGCAATGTTCCTTGATAGATGCAATCTCACAAGTCTAAAAAGATGGGTGTAGAACATCATCATAGGGACAGTATAGAGAAAAATTAAATGTCCATCAGTAGGAAACTGGTTTAATAAGTTCTGGTATTTGTATGCAACAGAATACTCTGCAGCCATTAAAATAGATAACGTCACAATAAAATACACGATGCCAGGCGCTGCCACACACCAAGTGAATGCAAACCTCAGGGTGGGACCCGGTTTGGGTCTATTTTCTAAAGTGCCCCAGGTCCCAGGTGACCCTGGCATGCAGCCCAGGCAGGGAGCTGCTCTAGAAGAGGGAGGAGGATAGAGAAACAAGGAAGCCAAGAGTCAATCGGGCCACGCTGAGGAGAAGAACCAACACCCCCACTTGTCCCAGCCTTGCCCAGAGCTTCTAAGTACCATGTCTGCCCCATATTTCCGTCACTTAACGTCTACGAAAGTCTGCTCAACGGCCTTTAACTGGACAAGCCTGTGTACACAAGCTGCAGTGGGGAGCTCGAGATAATCATCCAACAGTTCCATTTAGAAAAGGCCCACTCCTGCCTCAAGTTCACCCTCCGCTGGGACCGAGGGGGAAGGGGAGACTGTTCCGACAGTGGGGTTTTTACAACCAGGTAATATTTCTCCAGTGGAGTCAAGATGGAGCTCAACCTGCAGCACCCTTCGGTGCCTGCAGACAGGTTGCCATGACAACTGTGCCACAAAACCTTGGCCCATGCTGGGCTCGAGGAGGACGGCCGGGACTCCCCCAGCACCTTCTAGCACCTCCCGGAAGGCTTCCTTAGGCTGGTAAGCGAAGCTCTGCCCATCTACCGCTGATCTGTCACCAAAACCGGCTGTGCCCAAAGGAATGGGGACCCGCCAGGTCCACAAGGGCAGGCTGACCTCCACCAGGTGGCCCGGGGCAGTGGGGGGCAAGGACCCTCCAAACAGGTCTGAAACTATTTTATTAACATGTTTGTGTTCTTGCTTTCTGGAAAGCTACATAGGAGGTGCAGGGAAGGCATCACTCCCGTTCCCCAACTGAATCTCGCTTCTGGCAGAAAACCCAGCTCAAAGTAGGTGTTCAACCAATATTAACAAATTAACCTGAGAATGGATAAATACAGAATGGAGCTAAACTGGATATGCCACCTGTGCCAGTTTGAATGTATTGTGTCCCCCAAACGCCATTATCTTTGATATAATCTTGTGCAGGCAGACAGTATCAGTGTTGATTAGATTGTAATTCTTTGAGTGTTTCTTTGGAATGTGCCCCACCCAGCTGTGGGTGATGACTCTGATAGGATAATTTCCATGGAGGTATTGCCCGCCCATTCAGGGGGGGTCTAAGTAGATCAGTGGAACCATATAAATGAGCTGACATAACAGAAGGAACTCAGTGCAGCTGTGAGTGATGTTTTGAAGAGGAGCTACAGCCAAGAGGGACACTTTGAAGAAAGCACAGAAACTGCAGATGAGAGACAGTTTGAAGACAGCCATTGAAAGCAGACTCTTGCTCCAGAGAAGCTAAGAGAGGAAAAATACCCCAAGTGCAACTAAGAGTGACATTTTTGAGGAACTGCAGCCTAGAGAGGAACATCCTGGGAGAAAGCCATTTTGAAACCAGAACTTTGGAGCAGACAGCAGCCATGTGCCTTCCCAGCTAACAGAGGCTTTTTGGACACCATTGGCCATCCTCCAGTGAAGGTACCCGATTGCTGATGTGTTACCTTGGACACTGTATGGCCTTAAGGCTGTAACTTTGTAACCAAATAAACCCCCTTTTATAAAAGCCAATCCACTTCTGGTGTTTTGCATCCCAGCAGCATTAGCAAACTAGAACACTACCTTATACCAAGATTCTAGTGGGAGGCAAAAGGATAAAAGGAAATATCAGGAGGAAAACACAAAATATAGACAATCCCAACTATCTCCTTCATTTTGGTCTTTGATTTGGATAAAGATCACCCTTATTTGCCTAGAGAGATAACACACTGCAGGAAAGATTGTGAAATTCTAGAAGCAGAGTCTGTAAACCACTGTGCTATATAAATAGCCAAAACCTCAACTGACCAGCAGCACAGCCAGCCAGAGGAGGGATAGGGGGACAAGGTCCCCGGCCCGGGCTGCGGGTGGAGGAGGGAGCCTGGGCTCGGGCCGGAAAGACAGTGGGAGACGCTGAGTGTTTGGAGCTGCATTTCCTGAATATCTGCTCTATCGTCAGCCTTCTCCCTCGAAGGCAAAGCCAAAGTCCCTACAGGGACCTCCCTGTCTGACCCCAGGCTGACTCAGTGACCTCACGTCCTACCACCCTCCTGATATATTCACCTCCTTGTGTTCCTAGAAAACACCGGGCAGGTTCCCGCCCCAGGACCTTTGCATCAGCTGTGGCTACCTGCCTGACTCACTCCCTTCCCTCCTCAAGCCTCTGCTCAAATGTCACCTTCTTACCTGGGAGCCCCCTGGCCACCCTATTTAAAGTGCCACCACCCACAGACACCCCTTCGCTCATCCCAGCACCTTCTGTCCTCCTTAACTGGTGAGATTTTTTTTCTTCGTAACATTTATCATCAGTTGACCCGATTCTACAATGTCCTGTTTATTTTCTCCTTCCCCTAGTTGAATGGGTGCTCGAGAGGGCCAGGATCTTCTCTGCTTTCCTCGCGGCTGCGTTCTCTGTGCCCAGAATGAGGCTGCACACAGCAGGTGTCACCATCTGGATGAGGGCTGAGTGTGCCCAGTCACCTCACCTGATCCTTACTGACCCTACTCTCATCCCATCTTTACAGTTACGGAAAGGAGGACTCAGCTGAGAAGCGGTGGGGCCGGGATTCGAGCCCAGGTCCGGAGATCCGGAGCCAGGTGTATCGCCTCCCACTGTGGTGAGAGGATTTCCGCTGGTCTCAGGGACTGACCAGCACTGGAAGGGCATCTGCCCTTTTCCTGCCTGGGCATGCGGAAGGGCGGCTCCTGTGTAGGGTGTAGGGTGGGAGCAGGGCAGGTGATTCTCCGCCACGCCCCATTCTCCTGGGACACACGCGCCCCTGTCCCTCCAGAGGCTGGAGGAGCCAGGTGTTCTGGCGCCCAGCCCTGCTTTCTCTTATCTCCAGGCCTTCAGACCCACTGCCCGGGGCCACCCCTGGACCCTGGCCACCCCTCTCCCTGGGGCAGGCTGAAGAGTGGCCTCCAAAGATGTCCACGCTCTGATCCCCACACCTGTGAGAAACTGATCACACAGGAAAAGGGACTTTGCAAATGCAATGAAGTTAAGGATTTTGAGAGAGAAAGTTGTCTTGGATTATCTTGGTGGGCCCGATGTAATCTCTACGGTCCTTAGAAGAGGGAGGCGGGAGGGTCAGAGTCAGAGAAACAAGCAGAGGTCAGAGTGATGGGCAAAAAGCCAAGAAATGGAGACTGTCTCTATATCTAGAAATGCCAAGGAAACAGGTTCTCCCCCAGAGCCTCCAAAAGGAACACAAGTCTGCCAACACCCCGTTTCGGCCCCATCAGACACATCTTCAAACTTGAGGCCTCCAGAACTGTCAGATGGTAAATCTGCATTGTTTTAAGCCACTGAGTTTGGGGTACTCTGTTATGCAGCCAGAGGCAAGTAATGCACTCGCTAAGCCCTCAGCTCAAAGAGCACCCCTCAGGGGGGCCTGCCCTGCTCCCCAGCTTGCTCAGATCCCACAGACGCTCCCTGGGCTCCCTCTTCCTTAATTACATGTCAGTGGTGAAGGGCTCATGCTCTGAAGCCAGAAAGCCTGCATTCGATTTCGGCCTCCCCTTCTCGTGAGCTGTGCAACCTTGGAAAAATGTCCCAACCTCTCTGGGCCTCCTTTTGCTGATCTGTTACTCATGGCCACCCAAAGGGGTGAGACCCGATGACCGCTGAGCGAATTCAGGAAGAGACAGGGCCTGGCATGCTGGAACGAGGTGTGCCCCTGAGACCTGTCCTCTCTTCCAGGCCATAAGATGAACTGTGCATGACTTGTCCATCATATTTCCAGAGCACCGGACTGTCCCCAGGCTATCAGATCTGAATAATATGTTGAATGAATGCATACTTGCAGCATAAGAAAATCTCAAACACCAACTTAAAGAACAAACCATCTGATAGCAAGGACCCTGAGCCAAAGCTTTGAAGAACAGGAGGCTTCTCCTAGGCTCAACTCCAATGGCCCCAACTATTGCAGACTGGGCAGAGGGAACAATGACTGGCCCCATCCAG
Source organism: Bradypus variegatus (assembly GCA_004027775.1). Taxonomy (NCBI): domain Eukaryota; kingdom Metazoa; phylum Chordata; class Mammalia; order Pilosa; family Bradypodidae; genus Bradypus; species Bradypus variegatus. The sequence continues at coordinate 16,755 of PVKY010000870.1, forward strand.
CTTCTCCTCTGCCACGCAGACAGAGATCTCACTGGTCAACCTTTCCTCTCTGTTCAGCTTCATCTGATACCCCCACAATGGCCAAGGGGAAGCCCTCATGACGGCCAAAAGCACTGTGCTGGTTTCAATCTGTCATGTACCCCATAAAAGACCATGTCCTTTTAATCCAATCTTGTGGGGGCAGACCTACTCTGGGTGGGACCTTTTGATTAGGCTGTTTCCATGGAGATGTGACCCTGCCCATTCAAGGTGGGTCTTAATCAGCTCACTGGAGTCCTTAAGAGAACTCAAGGAGAGAGAGAGCTCAGAGCCCACACAGACGCTTCAGATGCAGACAGAAGGACATCTGGAGATGCTAAGCTAAGAGATGAAGCCCAGAGGTTGCCCCAGAGAAGTGAAGAGAGAAACTAAAACAGAAGCCCGGAGACATTTAGAGAAGCCACTGGAACCAGAAGCTGAAGGCAATGCAACCCAGGAGCAAAGGACCAGCAGACGCCAGCCACGCACCTTCCCAGCTGACAGAGGTGTCCAGGCACCATCGGCCTTCCTTCAGTGAAAGATTCTCTTGTGGATGCCTTAGTCTGGACATTTTCATGGCCTTAGAACTGTAAATTTGTGAACTAATAAATGTCCATTTTTTTTTAAAGCCAATCCATTTCTGGTATATTGCATAATAGCAGCTTCAGCAAACCAGAACAGGGACCCACCCAATGGCCAAGGGGAGACCCTTCCCATGACAGCTGAAAGAAGGACACCACTCCCAATGCCTGAGGACACCCACTTGTCTCTCCCTAGCGGTGCTACAGAAGGAGGGGGGTGGCAGACCAAGGCCCAGACAAATCCCGCCCACTTAGGGCCAGCTCATGGGGAAACTAATTTCACTATACTATTCCCCCTACATGGGGTTGTTACAGGGGTGAAAGGAGAGAAAACCTTTGAAGTATATAGTGCCTGGCATATAGTTAGCCCTCCATGAATGCTCATTAGAGACTGTTTAATTATTTTATCCCATACCACACACTGAAGTAGCAGCAGGTCTCCCTTTCAAATCACATACAAATGGACTAAATGAGGAAGGGTGGGCAGCAGAGGGGTGAGGGCTCTGAACTCAGAAGACTGGATGCTGTGTGAGCCTGGGTAACTTGCTTAACCTCTCAGGTGCCCCATCCATAAGATGCCGATATGACCTACCCCAAAAGAGTGCTGTGACACGAGGAAACAGTGCCCATTGAGCCTTCTCACGCTGGATGTCTTCAGGAGCACTTCCAAAGGCTCTTGCCCAGGCCTCCTCAGACCCAGGCAGTCGGCACTGCTGGGGAGGGGACCAGGCACCAGGGCTCTGAAGAAGGCCCCGGTGACTCGGAAGCACGGACGTGTACCACGGGCCCAGCACACAGTCGGAGCGGGTAAATCTGAGCCCTCCTCGCTGTTTCATCAGCTGGCAGGCCTCTTCATTCATCCATTCAACACACACTTGCAGGGGTCCTACTCCTGCAGATTCACAGGTTTAAAATCACATGCTGATTACCAGGGGCTGGGGTGGAGGCTGCTTAATGGGTGCAGGGTTTTATTTGGGGATCACAGAAATGTTTTGGAACCAGATAGAGGTGGCAGTTGCACAACATTGTGAAGGTACTAAATGCCTCTGAAGCGTTCACTTTAAAAATGTCACCTCAATTTTTTTTAAATGCCAAGATAAATAAATAATAATAAATGCTGACACCCAAAGACCTTCTCAGCCACGATAAATGGAGCTGCCTGGCTCCCTCTGAGCTGTCCACAACAGACCTCGGCGCTGGAGGAGGGGACACTGTCCCAGTTTTTCCAGGCGAGCAACTTCGAGTAACTGAACGCCCTCTTTACAAACAGGATGGAGGCTGTGCATTTGTTTTCTTTACAGGGCAAGGCCAGATTAAGTAAAGAAAACACAGTGGCTCCCCTGCCAAGGAAAAACCCTATCCAGGCAATAGCAGAACTAAGAGGTCCAGGGCGGGCTTTCACTTCCCACTTGCCCAAGGCCCCCGACTTCTCCCGGGCGTCCTGCAAAGCCCAGACGCGGAAGTGGCAAGCGAGGCCTCTCACCCCTGCTCCAGGGGAGGACTTGTGTCCCCACTCACTTCCAGTCCACAGGGTCAGCAGCACTGGCTCCAGGAAGCCATTTCTGCAGCTCCGGGCTTCTTTGCTGGGAGGTGGGGTTCTGCAGAAGACCCGTAAGAGGGGTACGGCATGGCCGAGAGGGCCCCAGAGCCCGGGTGGCACTGGGTTCAGCAGGAAGGGGCACCAAGATGGACTAGCAACGTCTTCCCTGGCAGGACAGACGGGAGGACAGTGGCTGCCACAGATGCCACCCCTGGATGAAATCCTTACTGACCTGCCCCCTGCATTTCGGATCTGGCATGCACTCCACGGCCTCCCGACTGACCCGTGTCCGTTCAACCTCTGCTTGCACATTTCCCTTCTGGGAGAGCTCACTGTCTCCTCCAGCAGCCTCCTCCTCCATGTACAGGAAGCTAAAATCTCTGCCCAACAACCCTTTCCCAGGGGTAACAAGCAAGAATATGAGAGTTCCTTGCTCTACTTTACACCCATGTTGATGTTTGAAGAAAACTTACTTCTCCCCTTGCTAAAAGGCTTAGGACTGTCAACACATGAGCCCATTTCCAAAGGACAGCCTGCTTTGGAGGCAAGAGGGCATGTCAGCGTCCTGCCCACAGCTTGTTTCCCTGCCCCAGCCCTTGCTTTCCCAACAGCGGAATGGAGACTGGTCTGGAGAGACTTTCAGAGGCTGCAAGTTGCCACACCCGCTCGGCATGCCTCGCTGTGTGTCTCGGGCACACTTCATTCCAGCATGGCCCCTTGTAGCTGGATGCACTGTTTCCAGGTAACAGTCTACACTTCCCACACGCCCCTGCAGCTAGAGGTGGTCATGTGGCTCAAGGCTGGGCAATGCGATGAAAGCAGAGGTCTCCTTAAAAGGGCGGAGGTGTGCCCTTCTTCTCCACTCTCCCCCTACTTACACTTCCTGCCAACTGGAACACAGATGCAACGGCAGGAGCTTGAGCAAGATGCAAGGTGCTGCAAGAAAAACGGAAGGAACCCAGGTCTGAGAAGAATACAGACCCACCGCATCGGCCCTAACACAGGAGCCCAGGCCACAGGCTCCTTCTACATGAGAAAACAAGACAAACTCCTGTTGCATTTAAGCCTCTCTGTTTTGTTGGTTTTGTTTTTGTTTTCTCTCAACATTATGTGATCCCTGAACCTAAATGCAGGATGTATCAGAGCTGGCTGCAGACGGTCATGCCCACTGCCTTCACACAGGCTCAGCCCACAGCCCCAGGCCCTAGGACCTGGCGATTTCAATGTCCAGCCCAACCCATTCCCCAACATCTGCCCCTGAAGAATCCAGGGTCAACATCTCCAAGGCTGACATGTTTCTGCAAAAGCAATGGACGGATTAGTCTTACTGGTGGGTGATGGTACAGATAGCCACCGTTTATCCCACCCTACTACATGCCCCAGCCCAAAACATTGCCAGAATTATCTTAGCCCCACAGACAGAAACAATTATCCCCAATTGCATACGAAGCCCCAAAAGGTCCAGCAAGTTGGGGCTGGCACCAGACTCCCAGCTCCAGCCTACAGTGCTTTTTGCTCTTCTTCCCCATGTCCTAAAGATTCCCAAGAAGTCTACAGGGCTGGTTGGGCTGGCCCTGGGAGTGAGGATGGCAGGAAGGGAACCAGATGAGAAGAGGAAAGAGAAGAAGGGGGAAGCAGGAGATATTCCCCACCCCCACAAAGGGACACGCTTCTAAAGACATCCACTACAGCTCTGGTTATAGCAACAGAAATCTAGAAACAACCTAAATGTCCATCAACAGAACAAACACATAAATACGCCACAGTTCAGTCCCACAGTGGAACACTCACTACCACAGGCTCAACAAATAAATTTTAAAAAGCAAGTTGCCCACAATGGCTCATGTTATGAAACTGTTAATATAAAACTTTAAAACCTGGGAAACAATATGGAGGCTCCTATACTAGTACGTAGTGGTGCAAATACAAACATATGCATGAAAGAAGGAGAAACATCCAATTCAGCCCTAACAGAAAACACGGGGTGGGAATCAAAAGGGTACGTCAGGAATGATCTATTTCTTAAACTAGATGGCTACTTTTCGTACCTGAAATACTTCATCATTTTAAACTGAAAGAGAGAATGAGCAGTTTATCGTTAAGTCAGTTGTACCCCAATAAAGCTGTTTTTTTTTTAATGCACCCCCAGGAAGCAGAGAGGGGAGGGGAGGGACAGGGAACCCAGCACGGACACCACAGCAGCTCACCACAAAGCCACAGTCTTCTGTGGAAAGGGCCACTGAGGCCTCCTTAGGTAAAATGACGTCTCAGAGCTTCCAAAATGAGTCACCCCCCAGCCTGGCCACCCCCAGAACCACGTTCCGCCCACCAGCAATTTCGGCGAAGACAAGCGGCGGCCAGATCCCTCGCCCCGCCCCTCCTCCATCCCTACTTGCTGGAGGCAGGGAGACCAGGCCGGAGAGACCTCGGGATGGAGACCTGAGCTTGCTTCCCCGGCTCCCAGGTGGACCCCGGAGAGGGGCTACAGGGCCAGAGAGGGACAGCGAGGACAGAGCTGGACCACCCCAAGAGAGGGGGCCGAGAGCAAAGCCCCCTCAGGCCCGGCTCATTCCACGCGGCTGGGCCACGGTGTCTCCGTCTCTCCTCCGTCACAAATGTGGCTGACGTGGGACAGGAGTTGTGCACTCTGAGGGATCACAGGGCCAGAAAGACACCAGCGGCTGGTGTCCCCATTCTCCTGCGCCCTGACTCAGTTTACCCCTGGGATGTACTCACCAAGCAGTCCACCCTCACACAGCAATTTTAAAAGGGGGAAACATCCTCCCACCGAAGGTCTGGGCTAAAATTAGAGAATGTATGAATTCCCCACACAGGGAGCAGAAGTGGCCTGTGACCTGCCACGCCCAGGTGGGCCCTGGGTGAACTTCAGCTGGAAGGAAGGGATGGCAGGACAGAGGGACAGAGGGAGGGAAAGAAGGAAGGAGAGGATTAAGTCAGCAATAAATTACATGACTCAACCCAAGGTTCAGCGGCTTTACTCCTACCACCCCCCGTGACCTCCAGGCTCAGAGGGTGCCAAGTCCGATGCCCACGAGGCCCGACTGGGTAGAGTGGGCGGAGCGAGGCTGGGGAAGCTGGAGAGAAGGTGCCCAGCCCCTGTGGGCAGCCGCACCAGCTCGGGTCCACAGCTGCCACACGGGGACATGGGCACAGCCGGGAGCCAAACAGTTTACAGTCTCAGCCTCTGTTTCCCCAGCTGTAGAATGGGCATAAGAACAACAAAACACCTGCACCACAGAATTGTTCTGAGGATTGGATGAGCAAAGACATGTAAGTCCCTGAGAACACATCAGACATGTGGTAAGTGACACTGACGTATTTGAGTTGGTTGTCATTAAAAAATAGAAGTCCGGATTTTTTTAGAACTCTCCCAATTTTTATGTGCACAACTCACTGAAACATTTAAAAAAAAAACACACTGTGAGGGCCAAGTAAAATATACTGGGTCACTCGCTTGCAACCCTCTGCTCAACGTGTTCCCTGTGTCCCCCCACCCCTTCCCTCCAAGGCAAGCCCACGTCCTGTGGCCAGCACCAGTCAGAGCCAGGCTGCGCTCGCTGCCCTTCTAACGCCAGCTTCCAAGCCCATGAATCTCTTCATGAGAAATAAATGTTTAAAGCAACCCCCACCCGACTCCCACACCAAAAGGACAGGAACTACTAATTCTTACCCACCACCTCCAGGTCGCCAGTTTTATTTCACATGGAAAAAAAAAGGGAAGGAAGGAAAAAGAAAACCAACAAAGGCAGACGCGAAAACACACCGCTGTTGACTCGGGCAACAGCCTCTGCCAGTCAAAAAGGAAAACAGCCCAGTTCCGAAACCCGTCCCAGACATGAAAATTACAGGGCAGCAGCTCTGACTTACCCCTGCCCTCTCTGTGTCCTTCGCCCTCCCCCACGCCTTACAAACAAGAAAGAAGCGTCAGTGCCTCAGTGCCGCTGCAGCCGGTGCCCACTCCTGCACACTGCCACTGGTTGGAGAGTTGCCCAGGCAGCAGTGCCGGCGGCTGGAGGGACTAGGGGAGCAGGGGCCATGCAGCAGGGTGGAGGGGTGCTTAAGGGCCCCCACATTCATCCCCGTTTTACAGATCAGGACACTGATGGCACACGGAGGGAAAGGGCTGTAAACTGGGCCCATCAGCTGCGAGGGCAATGGGCTAGCACCGAGGGGCTGAGCCTGGAACTAGGCACCGCAGGGGACACGAGAAGCAACAGGGCACAGAGGCCACCCTTGACCCCTCTGCTGCCCGATCTTTATAAAAGGTCATCAGAGCTTGTCACTCCTCTGCTTCCAAAGGAACATGGATTAAAATCCAAGCATCACCGATTGGCCCCTGCCTGCCCCTCTAACCCCTGTGGCCTTCCCACCCCTGGGCCTGAGCACCCGCTGTCCCCACCACCTGCACTGCTCCTCCCCAGATCTGGACCGAACTGGTGACTTCATCAATGACACCTCTTCAGAGAAGCCCTCACTGACTGCACTGTCTAAAGCATGTTCCCCTCCACCCCATCTCCCTTCACCGCTTCATACCCTCCCACCATCATCCTGCCACCTGCCACATCTGAGATGTGGCCTTGGTGATTTGCTGACTTGTATCTTTCTGTCACCTTCTTGAGAGCAGAGGCCGTGCTGATTGCCTTAGGACAGTGCAGAGCACAGAGCTGACGCTCAACAGCGCCGAATGAATGGCAGAGCTCACCAGCTCCCCAGAGCCAGGGGGAACTCCACTCGTGGGCAAGTCAAGTGCTGTGGGGACTCCAGAGAGAGCCAGCTTAATAAGACAGCACAAACAACGCTGGAGATAAGCAGAGCTCATCTTTATCAGACACTTCTGGCGTCCCGGGCCTTGCCCTAGGCTTGCTCCATGCATCATCTCATTTAATCCTGACCACAATCCCAGGTCATAAATATTGCTATTGACCACATTTTATAGATGAGGAAACTGAGGCATAGAAGTTATATAACTTGCCCAAAGCACCCACCTAGTAAATCTGAATCCAAGGAATGGGATGCCAAAGATAGCACTGGAAGATTTATGCACATGCATGTGTGTTTGCACATGGATGCATAAGCACGTGTATGTGTGCAGATGTATGTGGGTATATATGTATACATATGCATATGCAGGTACACATGTATCTGTACATGCAAGTGTTATATGGATATGGATACACCTGGATGTGGGTATAGATGTACATGAGTGTGTATGTACATGTATCAGTGAATACATATATGTATAAACATATACGTGTATGTACAGGGGCATGTACATGGGCATTCATATGTATATGCATATGTACATGTACACGTATACGTGTAGCAATCATTATGTTGCCTTCCCCAACGCAAGAAAGGGTTTCCTTTTGCACTGCTCTTACAATTCTCAGGGCTACATCAAAGAGACAGCACCCAGGAAGTCAGGATTTGTGTTTACTTTCTAACTAGTAGGTCACACTCTATGGAACCACTTTGTACTTTTGAAAACGACAGTTTCCCACGATTCCACCTTTGCTGTGGAGTCTTAAAGGGTAGGCTGGGAGAGAGGGGGAGAGAACGCCTAGACCCCAATTTCCAGGTGAGCTATCGATTTCCTCAGTCCCCACCTAGCCGTAACTCAGCCCCTTCTCCAGACAACACCAAGGAGGGGAAAAGAAGCTGTTTGGGGTCAAACTTCTAAAACATCTGTTTCTCCAACCTGGCCTCGGTGAGCAAATGGCAGTAAGCACCAGCGGATGCCCGGCAAGTGGGAAGCAAGCTCCAAATGCCAACACCCGACGCCAGGGCCCGGGCTGCCCCTCGGAACCCTCGGGCCTCTCCCCCAGCATCTAAGGGCACCTGACGGGCCTCTTCTCAAACACGGTAACAGCAGAAAGCAGAGGCGCCCAGTCCACTTTAGCAATATAGTGCTTTTCAACATCTTTCTTTTACTGTCTTCAAACAGAAACTGTCAAAAGTTGTGCCTGATAAGTCTGAGAGTGACAGAGGAAGTGGTTTGTCCTTCCTCCTGCTCAAGACTTCTGCAAGAGATAACACGGAGCTCTGATGAATTGTCAGGCAAGGCCACGGCTCCCAGCAGCGCTGGAGAAAATGCAGGCTCTAAAGGAGCCAGGCCAGCCCCTTACCTGCTCACAGCTGTCACCCTCAGGACAAGGTCAAGGGTCCCCAGGAATAGTCTCCTAAGGATTTGCAAAGGCCAGTTTCCTCGGCCCCCACCCCTCCACTGGGTCACCCAAGGAAAGCCTTCCACCCCAAAGACTTCCAGGAAAACTTTATTCAGAAAGGAAAATGAACCTAGCAGTTTCTTACACCTTCACAAACCTGCGAGTGGTGCATGATCCCATTTTCCAGATAAAATAATTAAGGTGGTCCAGGATATAAATAACTCACCTAATGTAAGTTCAGTAACTTGCCCAGAGTCACACATAGCTAGAAACTGGCAGAGCCTGAAGTTGAACTTAGGAACGTCCCACTCAAGAATGCAAATGTCACCTGCTCTGGAAGCCCTCCCAGGCCCCTCCCTCCTCTGTGATTTGCTAATGGTGGTAAAAATCGTAGTGGTAGGAAGTAGTCATTATAGCTCCCTCTTTTTCTTGTGTACTTACTATGAGCTGGATACAGTGCTAACAATGGACATGCATTATCTCACCAAATCCTTTCACCAACCCAGGGGATGGGTGCCAGTATCAGACCCATTTTAAGGATGAGAAATAAAAGCTCAGAGAGGTTAAGTTACGTGCCCAAGGTCACACAGCTGGCTGGTGGCAGAGCCCAGGGTGAGCTCCCCAATTGCTGCTCTGATCACTGCCTGTGGGTTCCTTTCACCACGGAACACTGAGCCAACGTTCCCAGCACCAGACAGTCCTTGCCATATCCTGGGTCTAGATGCTTCTGGCCGAGAATGACCTCAAAGACCAACCCCTTTGGGTTTCTCCACTAACTCCAAAGGTTGAGGGAGGCCATTTCCCTGTTGGCAATGCGCTGAGTCCCCACCCACGTCACCACCTTGGCCTTCCCCATGTTCTCAGGTGTAAGGGTGGCCTGTCAGGGCAAAGAACATAGTCCTTCCCAGCAAGGCTGAGTAGGAAGGAACATTCCAGTAAAAGCTTCCATGTTGAAGTCCCAAGTCCTGATCCTGGAAGACAGGACATCACCCCTGGGGCCCCCCTCCACGCTCCGCCCGCCCCCAGTCCACTCAGGACACGCTCTCCCAATGACCCCCTGGGTCTGGCATGGCTGTTACCCCTGGGACACTCTACCCTGCTCGACGTGCTGGCTGCCCATTCTGTGGGGGAGCTCGGCCCCCTGCATGCTCCACCACCACCCTCTCGGTGTTGGAATCAACTGTCTAGGGCTCTCTTCCTAGTCTCATCTTTACACCTGGCACAGAAGGTTCTGTCCTCATCTCTGACTTGCACGTCAGGAGACGGAGGCTTGGCAGTGGCAGCAACTTGTACGAGGTGGCAGAGCGGGGATTCGAACCCAGGCCTTTGTGATGCTGGAGTTTGCCCTCTCCATTGGGTGAGGGGTGAGCCAACGTCACAGTTTATTTCAAAACAAGACCAGGGAGCCCAAGCGGAACCCGGGAGTGGGCATGCCAGGGCCTGCTGCAGCCCTCTGCCTGCCCGCTCCGTCCCGCGCACAGCCTTGTCCAAACGGGCTCCGGAGAGCGCGGGGCAGCCTCCCGCCACCCTGCGCGTCCTGCCCGGTTCCTGGACCCAGCAGCCACAGGAGCCCTCGAAAAAGAAAAGAAGGAGCAAAAAGGAGGACAGAGGGAAGGTGGAGTGACATAAAAGAGGCCTGGGGGAAATGAGAGGTACAGCTTGAGGTATAGAGGGCATTTTTGAGGCTGTGGCATTTCAATCCTCCCACCAACGCACAGTGGGCATTCGGGGGTGGGGAAGGGTCTGTTAATCCTTTCTGGGCTCCCACCCCCTTCCCGACCTGCCCAGGCTGGGGACAGGCAGCAAAGGTGGGTCAAAGGCCAGTGCCCACACACTCGGGCTGGGTCAGGACTGGCTAGCAGGTGTCCCACGGCCTCGCCAAGCCCTCAGTGTGGCAAACAGAAAACCTGTTCCATAACAAACCCGCCAAGCCCAACAAGAGCCCTGTTCCTGCCCCACAAAGACAGACGGACAGATGCACTTCAAAGGGCAACCTGAGGTTTTGTCTGTTAGTCTGCCTGTCTGTTCTGGCCAGCTTGTTCCTCTCTCCAGAAGGACCTGGGCCCAAAATGAGGCTCACAGGAAAGGGAGAAAGCCTGCTCCTGCCGCGTAATGCCTGGGGTGGGCTGCAGGAAACTAGACTTGGCTTTCCCCAACTTGGTGAGGGAACAACGGCCTCTTTCAAGGCTCGGCCCTTTTGTCCCTGGTTCCCAGGGAGGAGACAGAATCTCTGACACAAGGAGGGGGCAGTTGAACAAATCTGGCTCAGCCCAAGTATCCAGGGGAATGCAACACCATGTACCACAAGCGCTGAGCCCCCCACATGCAACGTCCCAACGCTCTGCTTCCCAATAACCCTCGGTCCATCGCCTACCGATTGGACGGGGTGGGTTTTGTCATTTAAAACCACATAGGTGTCAGATGCATTATTCTGTGATCGGCCATTCGCAGTAACGACAACAGCAGGGAACAGGTGTGAGGAGTCGCCAAGTGCCAGGCGGCCTCTTAATTAAAAATCGCACAACCCTATGAAGTGTCCTTCATTATACAGATGAGGAAACTGAGGCCCAGCAAGTTGAAGACCACGGCCCAAGACCATCACTAGTAAGCGGCGGAGCTGAGAGTCGCCCCTGGTGGCTGCACATCCCTAGCCTGCCCTCAACAGGGTGGGAGGGAGGGAGGAAAGGAAAACAAAGAGAGATGCAGCCTTCCTTTCCTCCACCACACTGTTGTGTCGTGATCCTGCAGGCACATGCCCACCCTTCCTCTGGAATGCAAGCTCCTTGAGGGGGGCCGTGGCTGGCAGGACATTTGTGCACTAGAGGACGGAGCCCACCCCACTGCCAGGAGTGGGCTCAGCCCTCTGAGCCTGGCTTCTCAGGGGCCAGCCCCTGCCTCTCCCCAAAGGGGAAGGAGGAGGGGAAGAGGGACACCCACTGTGCAACCTGCTCACGAAGGCGCCTGCGGCTGCAGACCAAGGGGTCTAACTGCAGAGGACACCACGCTACTCACCTAAGACCCGAGGTCAGCTCACCTGTCAGTTTCACTCATTCATTCACCAAACATTAACTGAGCACCAACCACAACCAGGAGCTGCGCTAGGCAGCCCCACCCCCACCCCCGGGACTTACACCACCCAGCTGGGGGCAGAAAATAGGAAAAGGAAGCAGGCAAAACAGGACATGGCGGTCACAGAGCAGGGGACACGTCCTGACCAGGGACGATGCTTCCCCGAAGCGGTGGCCGGTCAGCGGCCTGAAAGCCCAGAGGCACCATCCCCTTCGTGTCAGTGCCGCACGCAGAGGCTTCTATAATTCTAAAGGGCGACTCGCCCCCTGCTGCAGCATATACAGCATAATCCCATGTGGAGGGACAAACAGCGCCTGCAAACAAACGTCCTACCGAAATGTCAATCATTACCTTCAGGTGTTTGCATTCTGGGTGAGTTTTGTTTATTCGTGTTTTCTACTGATTCTACGATGAATCTGAGTTCCTTGTGTAATGGGGGGAGGAGGGTGTGGAATGAACATTGTTAAAAAATACATGAGACCTTCCCCCTTCCCTGAGTGAGATTTTCCCAGCACCATCCAATTGATAAAGTGAGAGAACAAGAAACTGTGGCGGGGCAGGGACGGTGACTGTGGAGGTCTCTCCCACGGGCCTCGGTTTCCCCAGCCATGAGATGAAAGCACCAGCCCAGAAGATCTCAGCTCATCAGACCAGGTGCAGCGTCTGGAAGCAGATCTGGGCTTCAGCTTCCTGCCAAGGAGCCAGTTCCGGGAAGCGAGGCTGGCAGGTGAGAGCTGCCAGGTCCTGACGCCAGCCCAGGGACACACCCTCCTCTAGGCAAACAGGCAGGACACACCCGGGAGAGACAGCCCAGGCCCCGCCTGGCCAAATCCCAGCTTCTCAGCTGTGACCCCCAAACCACTGTGCCCTCTGAGCCTCAGTTTCCCCACCTGTGAAATAGGGAGACTGACACTCAAGCGACCTTCCTCCACACTCCCTCCCCCTTCAGACCCTGGCCAGGGCTCCCCGGGATGGTCACGAAGGTGGGGCGGCGGAACCCTAACTGCATCCAGCGCTGGCTGCCTGGAGAGAAGGGTGCAGCAGTGGATGCCTCAGAGGGCGAGAGGGCCCTGGGTGACCCGAACCCCCAAGGTCACAGGGTGAAGAACCGTGGGACGCCCACACCCTTCTTTGCTGTCCAACCAACATCCGCCTTGTTTGTCTTTAAGTGGAATCTTACAAGAGTGGGGTCACACAAGGACACCCAGAGTCAGAGGGCCTGGGAGTCGCCGGAGGTCACTGGAAAGCAGAGGATTTGGGGAAAAAGAACACAGCCTGAGGTCAGCCTGACCTGGGTTTGAATTGCAGCTCCGTAACTTAGAGCTGGGTGGCTCTGGGGGCCCCCTGGGGGCCGGCCCCTGTCTTGTAAAGCGGGACAACACTACCCACACCAGGAGGTGGTAGCAAGGATTAAATAAGGCGTGTAGGCCCGTGGCACACAGCAGGTGCTCAAGAAGCAGAGGCTTCTGTTACCTCGCCCGGCCGAGCCCTTGCAGCCTGCACCCAGCCTGGGTGGGCAGCCGGCTAGGGTCTCCCCAGGGAAGGAAGAGGCCTCCGTGCACGCAGCACTTACAAAAACGAATTTGAGAGTCATAAAAAGCACAGCCACATCCCGCCAAACTGCCGAATGGGGTGGGAGTAAGAAGGCAAACAAAAGGGAAAGTTCAACTCCTTTTTTTGGCTTAGGAAGACGCAAATGCAAAACCCAGTGGCCAAGAAATCGCTGCAGCAAAGTTCCACATCTCAGTTTGAAATGGTCCCACGGAAGCCCCTCATGAGTCATTTAAGTAATATATTACTGCAGAGTGTCGCTAAAGGTCTGTGCTGGTTAATATCGAGAGAATCAAAGGCAACAAGGCAACTCCTTTCTCGAGTTCCTTTCTATATGGCAGCCGCCACCAAGGACAGCTTCGCCGAGGGCTTCAGGGTCTGGGAGGAAGAAACCCACTTCAGCTGCTCACGTCGTCCACATCATAAAGGGAACACAGCTCACTCCAGCTGAATGTGCCAGATCGCCTCTGAGCAGAGAATCAGTAGAAATGCCAACCTTTCCCAGCACCGAGGAATCCATCCTTCCAAGGTCAAATTCAAGCCGCCCGACTACAAGATCCACTGGGGCCTATTTGGCAGTTCTTTGGGCATATTTTTTCATGCTTGATATCCTTTAATCCTTGGCCATCAAGGGTTTGTGGCTGCTCCATCCCCCACTTTACAGGTCAGTGAGGTGAGGTGGCTGGCCCAGGGCCCTGCAGTGGGCTGGGGAGCCGAGCTAAGCCACCCTCTGTCCGATTTTGAGGGGACTGCCCCCCGACTCCACCACAACATGGCCCCGCCAGTGAGCTCCACCTTATCAAAGAGTGAGGAACTGTTTTAAATCTCAAAATAAGCATTTTAGGAGCAAGTAATGCCAACCTTGAAACCCCAGACTAGGATTAAAAGAAAATATTTCACCATAACCAAGACTAAACACAGCTCAAGCGAGCACAGAAAATGCTGAGCGGGCAGGCCCCGCTTCCCTGGCCAAAGAGGCAGAACTCAGAATAAAAACCTTGATCTTTCATATTTAATGAAACATCTTTTATCATTTCCACGCTAATCTCCATGGAAGGTCCCATTTCCTGCTGTTGAAACATCATAGACCCCTAGACTGGTTTGTAACCTGGGGTTCATGAATCCCTAAGAAGGCCTGTATTATAGATGCTTAAACATACAGAGGTGCTGAATGTTATGAGTCTGTCATGGCACCATTTTGTCCAGGGGGAAGGATTCATATCTTTAATCCAATTTTCAAAAGAAGCCTATTGCTCAAAAAAACATGAATAAGATCCAGCATACTGAACATCCATTCAGTGGGGAAGACTCGGTCATTTCTACTTTTCGCGACCAACAAACATACTCATTAACCATTCACCCCAATAAAAGGATGGAAACGAGACCAGGACCAAAAGAAAAAATAAATCACTTCCCAAAGCAAGTCATCAGAAGCCTAAACAGGCCAGATTTTAGTGGATACCACAGAAGAGTATTTAAAAAGTAACAATAAGAATACAGTTTCATGGGCCTCAGAGAGGGAAAAAGGAAAAAAGCTAACGTTGCTTGAATCAGTCTTCCCTGCAAAGCAGGGCCCCTTGCAAACACCAAGCTCCGTGCGGGCAGGGGCCTCGTCTCACAGTTCATCCCACATGCAATGCCCAGAAGGGTGCCTGGCACGTACTACACACTCAGTAAATATCAGTAAGTAGCTCTCGAATGTTGGATAAATATACGCCATGTGATTTACTCCTCACAACCCTAGGAGGTAAGGATTTTCGTTTCCAGTTGCACAGATGAGTTTCAAAGAAGTCATAGGATTGGCTCAAAGTTACAGGGAGAATTAGAGAACGTGAACCCAGACCTATACACTGCCATGCCAAACCTAGGTCCTTTTTTCTGGGCCCCACTCTTTTTAGATGTCCAACTCTTAACCCAAATCATATCTAAATAGAGAGCACCATGGGATGGAGTAGGCTGCAGATCCAGTCACCCAATGGCTCCGCTGAGCATCATTTAACATCTCTGGGCCTCTGGTTTCCTGTCTCCACAGTGTGAGAAGCTGGACCAGATCAGGAGTAGCAGCAGGTTTCAAGTTGCACGTCACCAGCAACTGACGAGTCACACCTGTCTGTGAGCCCACTGGGAAGCAATGCCAAGATCGATTAGCAATGTCTGATCAATGCGGAGTGGCAGCACGGGTGTCATCTATTTGCTATCCTAGAACGAGATGATCTGCAAGTTCTCTTCCAACTCGGACATGCTCTGATTCTAGTTATAAAAATCTTAAAAGGTTTGCAGGGGACGGAGGCAAATGGAAAAGAAAGAATAGACTAACATTTTCCAACACCAGCCATGCTGAATTGGGCAAAGCCAAAACCTGCCACCCAGCCAGTCCCGCAGGCTCCATGCACACAGCCTGCCACATGGGAGGACGCCGGAAACACCCAATAAGCACCCCATCCAAGCCAGAAGCAGCAGAAGTGTGGTTTTGCCTGGCTTGGCCTTGGCTGGAAACTGTCTCATCAGGGGCCTGGTGACCGCTCAGCAGGGAGCTCCATCTGGGTCCAAATCCTGGCCCCACCCTGAGCTATCCTGGGCCTTGGGCAAGTGACCTCCCCTGCCTAAGCCACATGGGGAGGTCATATGAGTAAACACAATCATGCAGCAAAGTTCTTAACCCAACCATGTGCCCAAAGTGAGTGGGCAATAAAGGGCCTCTTGCTGTCATCACCACCAAAGTCCGTTTGTCTTTAAAGGGGGCAAATTTTCAGAAGAGAGTTTCAGGATGAGTTTCTCCTACCTGGGTTTAGCCCTGCCACTCATCTGGTTCCTCTGAACTCTAAAGAGGAAGAGGCTCCGAAAACAACTGCGTCCCCTTCCAGGTCCCCATGTATCAGGCAGAATCCAGGGAGGAAGCAGATGGTAGATCAAATGGTATAATTTGAGGGATTTTAACACAAAGACAACATACGAAGGTGTGGGCAGAGCATGGGGAAAGCCTAAGAGATGGCTTCTACCCAGGGTGACCAGCTGTCCCAGTGTGCCTGGGCCTGAGGGACTTCCCAGGAGGTGGGACTTTCAGTGCAAAGACCTGGGACAGCAGGTCAACGGGCTGGATGGTCACCTTATCTTAAGGGACAAGGGGAGGGAGTGGTCTCAGAGAACTGGGGAGAGGGGTCACAGGAGCTGAGGTCTGGTGGAGGGTGCAGCCCTCAGGGTAGACCAGAGGGGAAAGAGCTGGAATAAACAGGACCACCTCCTCCTGAGCCTCCTCCCTGCCTCCAACTCCGCCCAGCTCTCCCCTGCCTGAGCCCACCGGGAAGCTGGACGGAAGCCCACTGAGGAAGCCCTCACAGACCAAGGAAGGGCAGAAAAGGGTGGAGTGTGAGTCTGAAGCAAAAGGATGGCCTCTGGGAGGGCCAGGGGAGCCAGGCCCTACCTTGTAGAAGGCTCCACAGGGGGCCTGGTGGGGATCAGAGCTCCCAGGCCCCTCCCTCCCTCCCCCGTTTGGGTGGAACAGTGGGATGTGGCTGACAACTGGACTCAGAGCTTCCTAAAGCCACCGCGGTCAGTGGGTCCAGTTCACAGAACTCATGAGGGGGCTCAGTGAAGCTTAAGGAAGAAACCCCCCCTCCATCTAGCAGCAGCAAACACAGCCCCCGCGGGTCAAGTTGGGGCTGAGAAGACACAAGCAAGCAGCCCCCAAAGAAGAGGGTAGTTACTGGGCTCTGTCTCAGCCGGCACGCTGATGAGGGATCGGGTCTAGAAACCCCACCTGGGAAGGGGGCTATGAAATGTACATAAACTGTGCCCCGTGGAAGGAATGGGAAGGAGCCCCCCATCGGTATGCTGCACCACAGGCCTCCACTTGGAACCAGGCATGTGTCAGGGGCAATATCATTTAGAAAATAAAACCGACTTTCAATTCTGTTTTTAAATCATATTTTCCAAGATCCAAATCTTATTTCCCAAGTGCTGTTGCTGGAAGCTGACGAGAAACCCAACAAGAATATCTTAATCCTCCCGACGGCGGGTTTCCAACCTGCTGGGGTGAAGGCCGAGGCTCAGTCCATTCTGGATTCAGGTGCTGGGGTCACGGGCACAGGGACCCAGGGTCAAGGGGTCACAGGGCCACGGGCATGCTCTAGAGGCTTCCTGGTCAGCTGACAGTGGAGACTGCCTCAACTCCGAGGTCCCAGGCCCATGTGGGGTTCAAAAGAAAACTGTGAGACACTCTTCTGTCACGTCACAGCCTGGGATGCCCAGGGTCCCGAGATCTCCCACCATAACCAGAGCCATTTCAAGCCCCATATTGGTTGATACCAGGTATTCCTGGATGAACAGAACCCACACGCTGCCTTCAGCAAGCTCACAGTCACGTGGGAAATAGACCTGCAGTCAGGCAATTGCAGCACCACAGAAGTGTCACCAGAAGCAGTGATACTGGTGTTGATGGTGACACTGATGGTGACAATCATGGTGATGGGCATACTGGATGGTAACAGTGATATTGATGGTGACGGAGACAGTGACACTAACGATGGTGATGGTGATGTGATGGTGGTGATGGTGATGGTGACGATGGTGATGGTGATACTGATGGTGATGGTGACGGTGGTGACAGTGATGGTGATGGTGATGGAGGCAGTGACACTAACGATGGTGATACTGATGGTGATGGTGATGATGGTGATACTGATGGTGATGGTGACAGTGATGTGATGGTGGTAATGGTGACAATGGTGATACTGATGGTGACGGTGATGGTGATACTGACGGATGGTGGTGACAGTGATGGTGATGGTGACAATGGTGATACTGGTGGTGATGGTGATACTGATGGATGGTGGTGACAGTGATGGTGATGGTGACAATGGTGATACTGGTGGTGATGGTGATGGTGACAGAGACAGTGACACTAATGATGGTGATACTGATGGTGATGGTGATGATGGTGACAGTGATGTGATGGTGATGGTGGTGACAGTGATGGTGATGGTGACAATGGTGATACTGATGGTGACGGTGATGGTGATACTGATGGTGATGGTGACGGTGGTGACAGTGATGGCGATGGTGACAATGGTGATACTGATGGTGATGGTGACAGTGGTGACAGTGATGGTGATGGTGACAATGGTAATGGTGACAATGGTGATACTGATGGTGACGGTGATGGTGATACTGATGGTGATGGTGATGGTGGTGACAGTGATGGTGATGGTGACAATGATGATACTGCTGGTGATGGTGACAGTGATGTGATGGTGATGGTGGTGACAGTGATGGTGATGGTAATGGTGACAACAGTGATACTGATGGTGATGGTGACGGTGGTGATGGTGATTATGATGATGGTGATACTAAAGGTGACAATCATGGTGATGGGCATACTGGATGGTGACAGTGATGGTGATGGTGACAGCAATGGTGATCATTTATTGAGCTCTTATTAGGTGCCTGTCATTCTACTAAATTCTTTACACATATTATCTCCTTTATTCCCATAAGACAGTGGGAGGCAGCTGTTATTACTACCCCACTAGATAGTAATGGAGAAACCTCTGATTAAACGGCCTAATACGAAATGTCTGAATCCAAAACCACTGGCCAAAAGCACTCTGAAGCACCTTGCCCAGTAAGTCTCCCCTTTAGGGAAGGTCAGCCTGGTGGAGGCCAGGTCCTTTTCACCCCCACCTTCCCCTAACATATAACTGAGCAAAGGGTTTCGGGTTTCAAAGCTGTGTAGACCCCTTCAAGTGCTGCTGCCCTAAATGCCCAGACGGGGTGTGGCCGAGTAGGGGCCAAGATCCAGAGGGGTGCAACGCCCCTTGCATCAGCCCATAGGGGTGTTCTGCTTACCACTGGGGTTTCAGAAGAACCCCAGACCACTCCTCTTTGCAACATCCCTCCCATACCCCCAGCCTAAGACCCCCAGCCCATCGCCAAGCTGCTGGCAGGTGAATTTCCTTTTTAATATTTCTCCCAGTGAGGTAGTTCAGCTTTTTAGGAGAGCCAGGTCACCTATCACAGCCCACTTCCCTACCAAAAGAGCCGCTCTAATTCAGATGGGATGTGAGAAGAGGTTTCAAGGTTGTTTTCCTCACACTAAAACTTTCTAATGCTAATTTTTTTATTCTCTTTTTTTATTGGCAAGATGCAATTCCTCTTTTTAATACCCCAGATCTCTGA
Source organism: Bradypus variegatus (assembly GCA_004027775.1). Classification (NCBI taxonomy): domain Eukaryota; kingdom Metazoa; phylum Chordata; class Mammalia; order Pilosa; family Bradypodidae; genus Bradypus; species Bradypus variegatus. Next base: position 35,873 of record PVKY010000870.1, read on the forward strand.
AGTCCAGAGCCATCAGGAGGAAGGCAGGGACTGCAGGGGAGGTCAAACCAGAGGACCCAACAGGTAGGAGCTTGCCATGGGCTGGGCCAGCCTGGAGTTCTTGCCCAGGGCCCAGATGACAAGCCCACTGGGCACCAGCCCCACAAGGCGAAGCGCCCGGGGACCCAGGCTCCTGCAGCCCCCAGGAGTCCTTCATTGGCTCCTCTGTGCCAGCTTCTGAGTAAGCAAGGGTATCACGAGCTAGGGGCATGAGCTTCCCAATTCAGCCACACGCCAGCCCAGGAGGCCAAGCTTGCTCTGTGAATGGGGCCTCGTGGGTCAGTGTGGGCTTTAAATGAGATATGCAGGGTTCACCCCCCAGACAACCCGTGGCAAGGTCTCGGGACAGTTTTGGGCGATGTAACGGGGGAGGAGCTGCTACTGGCATCTAGTGGGGGGACAGGGATGCTGCCCAACATCCTAGGACAGACAGCACAGCCCCCTCGGGAGAGAATTACCCGGTCCCAATGCCAACAGTGCCGAGGCTGGGAAACCCTGAGACGACACAGGAAAAGTGCCTAGAGTGTAGTAAGTGCTCAATAAAGGGGATGCCCAGCTGAATAAGCCCTCATCCCATGGGTGTAATACGGACTCGCTAGGAAGAGCGGATGTCCGCAAGCCAAATGTTAATGTGGGTGAATTCTGGGTGGTGGGATTATGGGAGAATTGTCTCCACTTCTTCCCCCCAGCATTTTCTTCTTTATTTTATAAGATCATCATCTTTTAATGCAATAATTTTTGTTTTATTTTTATAAGTTGAGAGGTGAGAAGCTAGTAGAGAAGACAGGCAAAGAGGCAACTGCCATGCAGTGGGGGAATAAGGGGGGTGGCAGGGTGCAGGGGTGTGTGGGAAGCATCCCTAAGGCAGGGACAGGTGGTGCAGGCAGGGGGCCTCGGAGGCGCGATAGCTGCACACACCTGGGCACAGCAGGGCCTGGGAGAATGAGGTCCCGCTCCGGGGAGGGGACTGGGCTTCCCACTCTGCACAGTGAAGCCGCCATGGCCGGCTCCTCAGTGTCAGGCCATCTCAGGGAGGAAACTGAGGCTCCAAGAGGCTGGCTTGATAATCCCAAGATGGACAAGGGGCTGTTGGGAAGGCAACCTCTGCCTTGGATGTGCTGGAGACCCCCATCCACGGGGAGACAGCCAGACTGCAGAAGGCCAGACACCAGGAGGCCCCAAGAGGGGCTCCAACCTGCCACCCACACCCGTCCTCTGCACGGCCATCCTCTCAGCATGCAGCCAGCCCGACCGCTGGGTGCCCCTCAGACCCTCTCCTGAACCCTAAAACTCTGCTCACCGGCTGCTCACGGACACACTCAGGTTCAAATCCCAGCTCCACCATAACCAGCTGAGTAAATGGTGACTTCTCTCTGGGCCTCCATTTGCACATCTGCAAGGCGGGGGCAGTGATGGCAGCATCTCCCCAGGCCTGAGAGCAGCGAGCTCACCCCAGAGGAGGGGAAGCTCCACCCTCCAACCCCAACATCGTGGAGAAGCCAGATCGTCCCGGTTCCAGTTGAGTAACCTGAACCTCAGAGCCTCAGTTTCCCTGTCTGTAAATGGGAGCTATTGCTAGTTCCCGCATCAAGAGGCTGCGGTGAGGATTAAATGTGTTGATTCAAGTAAAGGGCTCAAGACGGCTGGAGGAAATTCTGAGTACCTTCCAGCCGTCATGCCCACCTAGCCTGGACACACATGCTGGGCGTCCCACCAGTCGCCCCTGGGACCCTCCAAGCTCAGAAACAGCCGACCACTGGGGCGGTTCATTCTCTTTCGGTTTCCCAGCCCCGAAGCAAGCCTCAGTCACGGGGTCATGAAACAGACAGGGGCCAAGTCGTCGTTGTTCCCCTTTCCAACAGGCCCGAGCACAATGCACTTCCTCCCGTGCAGACACAAAGCAGAGGCCATGCCTTCATCATCTGGAAGATGCCCCCATCCCCTGTGCCTTGGCCTGACTTGATGCCACCTGCCCAAGAGCCCCCCACCAGGGCTGGGCCTTCCCACCAGGTCTCCAGGAGGGGAGTGGGCAATGGGGGTGGGGGTGGGGGGTTTTGGGCCTGGAATTCCGGGTTGCTCAGCAGCCACGGCAGCGGGCCAGGAGCTTGGGGCTCTGTGTCCACGCCTGACGGTGGCCACGCACCCATTAGGAGCCGAGCCACATCAGGTGGGTGACACGTGCTCTCCCTCCGTCCCCATGGCAGCACTGGAGCAGGCGGGCAGGAGCCCAGGAGGGGCAGAGGCAGAGACTCGTACCCAGCTCCTCCCCCTCCCTCCATGCTCCTCCCCCCTCCAGCAGGAGGGACCTCCCAACCAGACAACCAGTAGCCTCATTCATTCATTCTTCCACCCATTCATTCATCCAGGGATATCCTGAGAGGTACTGCCGCAGTTTCCCCAAGTGTAAAACAGAGGGAATAACAGTCTCTCCTTGGGCGGTTGTGGGGATTGGCGATGCAACCCATTGGGCACATTGCCTAGCAAAAGGAAGCACCAAAGCCACAGGTGGCTGCAGTGGTCGCCACGGGCATACTGCCTGGCCCTTGGGGTCAACGGTCCCTGTGCTCCGGTGGCCTCCACCCAGGGGCATCCGGCAGTCCTCGGACCCTGCGTCCTAAACCACCAACACCCCCTCAGAAATGGCCACTGGTGAATCCAGCACCAACCCTCAGCAGGTGCCGGTGGCCTCCCCACTCCGGGAACCAATCCCACCTCCACCTCTGTCTCCGACCCTCCTCTGGGGGTG
>PVKY010000871.1:0-25173 GCA_004027775.1 Bradypus variegatus
ACTAGGAAGGCATTTTAGAAGCTGCCCACCACAGGGAGCCAACACCAGGCAGCGGGGGTTTGACCTAAGCCAGCCCTGGGTGGGCTCTGAGAGGGCAGTAGGTGGGGGGAGAAGAGCGAGGAGAACGACCACCACCAGGAAACCAGGCCTTCAGAGGTGTGGCTGGGAAGGAAGGGGATGAGGCTTTGGGATGGGAGGCAGAAGGCAGGATGGGGGAGGAGGACACCCCTGTGGGAGCCAGACCCTCGGCATGAAGAAGGGAGAGGGTCCGGGGCTCGGTGGGAGCTCGCTGGGACAGGGGCAAGGACATGGCTTTCTCTGCGCCTGGAAGAAGGCGCGGGCTGACGGCGCCGAGGCCGCGGAGGGAGGACGAAGGGCGCCCGCGGTGGTCGGCCCGGGCGGAGGCTCCAGCAACCAGCCCCGTCCGCGCGGAGCCGGCCTGGCGCCCGACCCGGCCCCGGCCCGCAGGTCTCGGGGAGCGCGGGGGGAAGGGAGGCGCGGCGGGGTGGGGGTCTGCCGGGAGAAGGCGCCCACACCAGGCTTCCCGCCCAGGGCAGCCCGCAGCACTTGCACCCTGACCCCTCCCCGCGAGGCGGGCGGCGGGACCCTGGTGTGGCGGCACTGGGGGCCTCGAGGGACGCCTCCTGACGGGTTCTGAGCTCTGGGGCCTGCCCTTCCGCCCTGTGGGCCCTGCCCAGCCTCTCCGCACGCACCTCCCAGCCCTCCTGCCCTGTGGCCATTTTCCTCCTCTGCGAGGTGGGGCTGGTTCGCCCCTGGCGGGGTGGGGTGGGGTGGGGTGGGGTGCTGAGCCCAGGTGGAGGAGGGAGCACTTTCAGGGCTATTGGCTGTCGTTCTTTTACCCCCGGCTCTGCTCCGCTGGGGGAAGGTGTGGGGATGAACCCAGGAAAAGCAATGAGCTGGAACCTTCTGGGAATGGGTGGGGACTCAGTCTGCATAAAGAGGGGTGGAGGCCATCAGCCTGTGGTGTACCCCTGGGTGCTGGGGCAGCTGGGATTCGGGCATTGCCCCTTCTCTCGGTCTCCGGGACGTGGAACAGGTCAGGGTTGGAGGGCACGGGCACTGGTGTGGATTGTGCACACCTCTTCCCAGCTCTGCCTTTCGGGGCACCATGTGTGTAGTTTGAAATCAGCCGTGGTAGGAGGAGGATTTACACCACGGGAATGAGCAAGCGCTCTGAATCGGGCTTTTCCTCAGAGAGCGGCTAGTGGGCTGTGCAACACTCGCCACACAGCCCCTGGGGGTCAGAGCCGCCCCGGCTGTGCTGCCCGGCCCTGGCTGGGGCTGTCAGTCTCAGGAGGGCGTCCATGGGCCCAGGTCACCAGTCCTGCCAGGTCCTGGGTGGCCTCTTGCTGGCCATGTGTGGGGAGGGGCCTGGGAGTGGGGGGCTGGAGCCACTGGGGACAGGGCCAGCTGGGGGGCTGCCCAGCCCCGAGGTCCTGGGTCCACCCGTGGTGGGACATGCAGAGAGACAAGGAAGTGCTGAGAAACGGACCCATGGGCTTCCCGCCAGGAGCTGACACAACCCAGGAAACACTTCCAGGGGATACACAGGCTGGCAGGAAATGGAACCAAGGGGAAGCCCTCAAGAGAGGAGGCTGGGCTGGCCACAGACTTTTTGGGGAGAGGTGCATTGCGGGGAGTAGCAGGTATAAATTTCAACCTGCACATCAAGTGTGCAAGCAATGTGGTATTTCTTGAATCCCCTTTGGGGCAAGGGGCATGTGGAAGGCAGAGTAATGACCCCCAGGTGTCCGTGTCCTAATTACCAGAACCTGTCTCTCTCTTAGGTTATGTGGCAAAGGGAATTAAGGTGGCAGGTGGAACTGAGGCTGCTAATCCGCTGACCTTGTGTAGGGCAAGAGCCTGGGTTATCCAGGGGGGCCCAGTGCACTCACGAGGTCCTTAGAAGAGGGAGGCAGAAAAGTCAGTGTCAGGCTGATGCTACATGACAAGGATTTGACCCACTGCTGCTGGAGGACAAGGGCCACCAGCTAAGGAATGCTGCAGCCTCTAGAAGCTGGCAAAGGAAGGAAATGGACTCTCCCCTTGAGCCTCCAGCACGAAACAGCCTTGGAGATCCCCCCTTTTTTTGCTACTCACCTCTGTTCCAAGTTGGGGTCTGATCCCAGGTGGCCTAAGAGTTGGGAGATGGGGAGTCCAGCTTGGCTCTGCCTCTGACAGATCCTGAGAAGTCATTTTTCCTCATTGGACCGCAGTTTTCTTAAAAAAAAAAAAGGTCTTGGTAACAAGCTCCCTTCCACCCTCTTGGGGTGATCAAGTCCAGACCACATGTAGAGATGCTCAAAGGCAGGGTGAGATTCCTGAGGCCACTTAAGGGCTTACACCCCCAGATTCAAGGCCTGAATCCCTTTTGCATTTTTACGTATTTTCTAGCTTAATATAGAATCAGGGCCAGAAATGATCAAAATGACTGCCAAGGAGCTGGTGGGTGGGGATGGGGTAGGGGGCTTGGAGAGAAAAACTCCCTGTTAAACAAAAGAGTGTTTGGCAGACCAGAGAAATTAAGTAAGTGTCCCAAGATCACACAGCAAAATGGGGCAGAGCACTAAACTCAGGTCAGACTTCCAGCTAAGGCATTTCCCCCCAGCCTGAGGGTCTCCTTCAGGGAAACTTTAGTCCCAGGATGGGTGAAGGGCAGGGAATTTGCTTCAGGCAGACATGGCTTAGAGTGCCAGCTTGGCCTCTCACCGGATGTGGGCTGGAGAGTTATGCTCTCGGGAGTGACAAGCATACCTAATCCATGGGGTTGGTGGGAGAATTAAATGAGATAATACTAAGTGCCCCGTACAGCACCTGGCACACATTAAGCAGCCCACAAACATCAGCCAATATTGCCTGTATTAACTGTCTTCCCTCACAAAGAAAGAGGGAAGAGGAACATTCCCTTAATTTGACTAGATGTTTACAATGGGCTTTCTGATGGCACCTCATTAGATCCTGATCACAAACCTGGGGGCAGACAAGCCAGCGACTGTGAGGTCCTTTTTAAGGACTGGGCCACAGAGGCCCAGAGAGGTTTCTCGATGGGGCAGTGGCCAAGCCAGGACCTGACTGTTTGCCAGGCTCTTTCTCTGACCACATTAAATTTCCCAGAGGAACCAGGGCTCTTCCGTGCATGTGAGGATGGCTAAGGCCGTGGACCCAGGCTGATGTCCTGCCCTGGCAGTAGCCTTTCCCTCCCTCCCATAGCATCCCAGTTTCCTGGCACCTGAGTGGCATGTGGAAAACCTGCCTACACCCAGGCATCTTGAAATCACTTTGTTGCAGACTCATCTATTCAGTCCAATTTCTTTGCATAATTACTGTATTTCCAGGAGTTCAGTTTGCACTGTATGACATTTGTGGGTATAAATTCTCAGTAAAGTGTGGATGAGTAATTATATTGGAAAAAGATTCAGTTGGCTTTACTGAGAGCTTTTTGTGTGCCTGGCACTGGGCCTGGCCTTTTCCCAAATGCTGCCCCGTGCTCTTCTTCCAACAACCCAGGGATTGGGGTGAAAGCCAGCTGGGTCCCAGTGGGTGCGAATCCTGGCCTGGCTCAGACCTGCTGTATGACCCTGGGTCCTCTCTCTGGGTCTCCATCTCCCCACCTGTTCACGGAGGGGGCTGGCTGAGAGGATCTCCTGAGAGCACCTGGACTGCCAAGGGCCAACACTGGGCAAAAGAGCAGAGTGGGGTTGCGGGGGCAGGTGCGGGGCTGCCCTCCTGCCTGTCCGAGAGCCACTTCTGAACCTCTCCTTCCAGGACAAGACCCCCTGCAGGGAGGGCAATGGTGTCCGAGGGCCATCCTGCGAAGGAATCTCTTGAAGGCCACTGAGCCATTAAAGGGAGAGAATCCACCTTGAGCTAAGCAAACGTCTTCAGTGTTGTCAGAGAGAACACTCCTCAGGCCTCCTTTCAAATAAGGAACAAGGAGCATGAAATGAAGTGTTTCTTTTCATTCTCCACCATGACCAGACGAGCAGTCGAGCAGTCGCCAGGTGAGGGAGAGCAGGGCTGCAGACCCCCCAGGCAAGCCCATTCAGAGGGGGAGGAGCTGAGGACACCTTGGCTGTCAGACCTGGAAGTGCGGAGTACGGTGGGGGTGGGGGGTGTCCGGGCTGCAACTGGCGTCTCCCGGCCTCCAGCTGGGCAGCCCGTCCCAAGGGCTGAGGCCCGGGGAAAAGGGCACTAGCCGCTCCCCAGATCCACTTTGCTTAATGCAGGCTGTGCCCAAAGGAGATGCTTTTGAAGCACTTAAAGTCTCTATTGTGCCACTTTTCTGGACCACTTTTCCTAATCAAATCCATTATTTTGGTCAAGTAGGGATAATTTGTAGCAGAAATCCGGGGGAAATAGTGGAAAAAGTCATTTGCGTAAACAGGTTAAAACACCTGTTGCCAGCCCCCCAGAGGCCCTACCTTGGATGACCCCACGGCGGCCCCCGCTGCACCTGACGTTGCTCGCGGGGAGACCGCATTTTTGGACCAAACGAGCCCCAAAACCCGGGGCGGCTCCGCGCGCGGCGGCCTAGGCGGAGCGGCTTCTGCGCAGGCGCCCCGTTTGCACGCCTCCACCTCCAGGGGGCGCTGAGCCGGGCGCAGCGGGCGGCTCGGCACCTCTGTGGAGGGGCGGGGCGCTGGGCACGCGGACTTCTGATTGGTGGGCCCGCTCTCACTTTCTTTTCTTGTTTGCAGCGGGCCCGCGGGCGGGAATCGAGTCACGGAGCCACGAGAGGAAATGGGGGGCGGGTAGCGCGCGTACTTGAAGGGCGAGGGGCTGGCTGCCTTGAGAGGACGGAGAGAGCACATTCGTGGAGTGTCCCCTGTGTGCATTCGCTCCTCAGGGGCAATTCTAATTCCCTATTTTTTTTTTCAATTAAGGCAGTTTGTTAAGTGTATGATTAACTGAGTTTCAATTTTCATACCTTTATAAGATACCTCAAATAAATTTACATGTCTGGAAAAAAATCCATGGGCAGACTTACTGATGATAAATACATGCCTGTTTATAAGTGAGCTATGGTTTTGGGTCTAGTGCTCAGCCAGACTTTCCCCTTTCATTTTTTCTTAGCTTTTGAATGTTGTGTGTGTATTATCGGTATGATTATAGTTGTGTGCCCGTTTGACAACTGTTTGTCAAGGTTCCAGGCCTGGGTGGGGGTTGGGGCTCCAATGTGAGCAAAACAGACACGGGCTCTGCCCTGGAGGACCAGGGACAGAGACAGCTGTGAAGCCAGCTTTCACACACGTGTGAAATTGAAAAACTCCGCGATGGCGTAAGGGAGAAGTGGCTGGTGTGCTGGGAGGGGAGGCAGCGTGTTGAGTAAGCATGGTCTGGAGTGCGGCAGTAGCACAGCCACTACCTAAAGAGCATTTTGCTGAGGTTAAATTTATCTCATTTCAAAAGAAGACGCTGTGGGCTTCCTTGTGACCGCGGGGAAGCCCAGTGGGAGTTGAAGGAGGCGAAGGGCGGTTTGGGGGATACCCCTGGAGCAGCCAGTGGGCTGCCTGGCCTCTGGTCTGGTTGGTGTGAAGGAAAGCAGCCAGAGAGTGTATGACTTCCAGAACATTCTTTTCTTGCTCCAGAGAGAAAGCCATTTTCTGGGATTGAATGTAACAGGGGGACTGTAAACTTTGTCACTGAAGGAGGTGGTAGAAAAAAAAATTAAAGAGTATGAAACAAAAGCTGAGAACTGAGAACACAGATGTGGACTGGAGAGAGAAGGAAGAGAAAAAGCAGAAGGACGGTGTTTGTCCGAGGCTGGATCAGCTGCTGGGAGAGGCCGGCCCAGGGGGCTGGACGTGGTGGGACATGGTTACACCAACAGCCCAGAAGGCCTCAGGATAAACCGTCGGGGCAGAGTTTGTCCTGAATTGGAGAACTACCAGAAGGAATTCCTGCCAAAAATCATTGTGTGTGTGTGTGTGTGTGTGTGTGTGTGTCCTAACCAGTGGCCAGATCCTGCAGGGTGTGTGTGTGTGTGTGTGTGTGTGTGTGTGTCCTAACGAGTGGCCAGATCCTGCAGGGTAGGGGCAGAGACTGAGAACAGTGAAGGGCTCATCCCAGCCCCCGCCAGTCACTCCCTCTCTCCACCCTCAGCCTGCCTTTTTTTCCCCTAAAGCATTTAGCAACTCGACATGGCACATATCTTTGCTTCTTGTCTGTCTCCACCATGAACAAGCTTCCTGAGGGTAGCCACCTTGTTACATTCTTTGCTGCAATCTGAGGGCCTAGCGTAAACTGAGCACACAGTAGGTGCTCAATAAATGCATGTTGACTGATTGAATGAAGCAGATTCTTTTTGGTCTGGAAAGGAACCATCCTCAGTCTCAGTGTCGAGTGTGCAGGCCCTGGTAACCCCGGCACAGGCTAAACCATTCCAAGAAGACTCTCCCAGTTACCGGGTGACGGCACACTGGCCCCTTTGTCTGGGGAAGGGTGGGACAGGACCTTTGTGTTTCAGAGGCTTGGAAACACTGCCTCGCCCGCAGAGGGGGAGGGGTCACCCGGGAGGGGTGCGGGCAGACGTGGTGGTGGGGGGTGGCCCTCCCTGTCCTGGCCCTTACCTGGCACTCACCTGGCACTCCTGGATCAGTGGCCACCCCCCAGAGTGGCCTTTTCTGTGCTCTGCAGGCTGCATTGGGGCAGACTTTGGCTTGGCTCTCGTGACCCCATACTCCGGGGTCTGAAGGTGACGGGTGCCACATTAACGAACGGGCGCCCTGAGCCCTTGCAGCCTGGCTGCCCCCGGACCGTCCACCGTTGGGTGACTCTGACCCCTTGGCACAGGGTGTGGGGCTCAGGCTGCGGTAGCCCCAGGTTCCCACATCCTAAATCTCTGCCACCTCCTGCCTCTGAGTCCTGGAAGAGCCGGGCCAGGTGAGAGGCCTGCGGGAGGTGACCAGGTGACCTGCCCGGTGCAGACTGGGCAGAGGCGGCAAGGGGCAGATGCTCCCCAGCCGCAGAGTCAGGTGGACGGTGCAAAGGCAGGCAGGGAAGTAGCTGTGTGCCCAACACTGTTCCAGGTGTTCTACGTGTTGTAATATAATCCTTACACAGCTGCATGGGTTGGCATTCCCTGCAGTTTATAGGCGCAGAGAAGAAGGCTGTGACCTGTCCAGGGTCACGCCCTCAAAAGGAGCAGCGTCAGGATACAGACGCAGGTGTGTCTGCCCCGGAGCCCGTGCTCTTCCGGCTGAGCCCACCGTGAGGATCACCGTGAGCCGAGACCCAGGCCCAGGAGGCGCCTGCTCGTGGGGAAAGGGACGAGAGGACAGGGAGACCAGTGTCTTAGCAACATTGTCCTAGAGGCAACGTGGAAGCCAAGAGGCCAGTTAAGAGGCCGTGGAAGTAACTGAGGCACAGGTGGCGGATAAAGGCCAGGTCTTGGGAGGTCAAGGGGAGCCCAGGGCAGGCCGAGGCCCCAGCAGCACCGGGTCACACCGTGGTGGGAGGCTGGAGAGCTGAGGCAGAGCAAGCGGGTGGTGAGCTCGGGGCCAGGGCCGGAGTGCAGGGCAGAGGCAGCCTGTCTTCTCGGAGGTCGGGGTGGGGAAAGAACGCCAGACAGTGGGGAGGACCTGGTGCCTTGGCTCCCCTGCACCCCACTCTGCATCACGTTAAGCCACACTTTCATGAGCTGCACTAAGTACCCTTTTACTCATGTTACTCAGGAACAATTTACACGCCAGAGAGGCTCTAATTCTGGGTTTCTTCTCAGGCCAGCGTGACTCCGGGTCACTGCATTAGCCACTGGCTCACCCGCTCGTTCCTCTGCCCCCTCAGACCTGGGACCCACTGTATGCCCATTACTCTTCTAACTCCCTCTCCCCTGGTTCAAGTTCGGGAGCTGTCTAAGAAGGATTTTACTTCTTCTGGGCGTTCCCAAGTGAGAGTATCCTCAGTAAAATATAGTTTCACATGGGCCAGGGTGCTGGACTTGCCCAGCAGTGGCCTCCAGACAGGAGCCGGGGCCCGAGGGGATGGCCCAGCTCCTTCAGATGAGAACATCTGGCTATGATGCTTAGACAGGTGCCAGTCGGCAAAGTTTTATCCTTTTTAAAAGGCAATACAATAATATTGCTTGTCAACTTGGTTCAGATACCATCCTGGCATTCCACAAATGTTGACTGACACACTGAAATTTAATATACGTTATGTGTCTTCATTTAAAAATCCTTCCCACTTTAGGTGTTTGTCCCCACGCACTCATGTGGGCCACCAGGAACCCTGGAGAACATCGTATGGCATGCTGGGAGGAGACCTGAAGAACTCTGCCACCATCTCTGACCTCGAGTCCATTCAGGAAGAGGGGACGAGCCCCTGTTAAAGATCCCCAAGAGCCATGGTCGTCTGTGAGTGCTGAATGAACTGGAGAGATGTGAGGCATAAACGGTTCGAGGAGGTTTGGGACTCGGCTGCGTGGAGGGGACTTACGGGGACAACACTGAAGAGCGTCCCACCTCGCCCTCTCCCTCAGCCGTGTGCTCTCCACATTGGCCTCCTGCTCGCAGGGCAAGGCCGTCCTGTAGGGTCATGACAGGGCCCAGGCCATGATTGCCGGGAAATCCACTGATGGCCTTTACCTATGCAAATTTTACCTCGACCACCGAGGCGCAAAACAGAGCAGCGGTGCACAGAGTGGGTGTGGGGCTTTTCCTGGTATTTCCCCGGCCTTGAGCAACAGTGGCAGAAAGCACAGGATGACAGCTGACTGGGCCAGGGGGACTGTGTGACTCCGCAGCGAGGCCCCTCTCTGCACACAAGGGCAGTAGAGCGGGGGAATCAGGCCACTCCCCTGCCAACCTGGGTTCCCTAGAACTTGGGTTTTCTTAGTTCTCTGGAAGGAGGTTCCTTGTTCACCTCTGCTTCTTCCTGCCACTGATTCTTCCTGGGAACGGGCAATGGCTTTCTGTGCCAGGGCTTCAGAGAACAGAGCAACCCAGCCACCCTGGCCCCGGATACACTTCCAGACCAGCAGCCGCCCAGGCTCGCAGGCATGGTCACCGAGACAGCCGGTCGGTCTGAGGGGCTTCTGGGGGTCTTAGCAGACTTGTTGCCATGGGGGAGTTGTGGCACCAGAATAACAAGAATTCTGACTTTTTCAGAGAAGCTGTAAATCTGGATTTTTCTGTGAAATCTCCTGGTATGTCATCATTTGCAACCATTCAAAATTTTAAAAAATACCTCCTGGGCCAAACAAAGTAAGGCTTGGGTCACCCTCTTTTCTACACTCAAGATCAGAGTCAAAACAGCAAGCAGAGCATCCGCCTCTGAGGTCCAGATGACAACCCAGCCCCCGTGGCAGCACGTTCCCAGAGTGTCAGGGTGGTACAAAGACAGCGACGGGCAGGAGCCAGCGCCGGGGCCACGGGATGCCCAGCTCACCCTCGCGCTTCCCAGCCTCGGCTCGTTCCTTCCGGGCCCGGCGGCTGCGGTGGACAAGGATGAGGAGGCAGGGCCGGGGGCTTCCACATTAGCTCACCCCAACAGGGTCCCCAGGAGGGGAGGAGGCCGAAACCCACCCGCCGGCAGGAGCCCCATGTTTGCCCTGCTGAGGCCAGGGTGCTGGCTTGGCCCCCGCTTTGGGGAATCTGAGATGGACCGTCCCCCAGGGAGGCCTGCACGGCTGCGTCCCGGCCGCCTGTGTAATCTGTGGGCAAATCCGTGAAGAAATGTATTTATTTGCTTTGTATGTCTTTGAGGTTGAGTTGATTTTGTTTTGACACATCGGTTCAAAGTAAGATTGAATTTGTGGAAAACCAACTCGCTAAAGCCATGGCTCAGCTCGAGGGGTTTAATTGGAAACAACTGAGGCGCAGGGACGGGGCCACAGGCCTCCAGGCTGAGGGGGCCGCCGAGGACACCCTGCCGGCTGCAGAGGGGCCCGCAGGGCTGCGGAAGCAGGAGTGGGTGAAGGAAAGCTTTTCTCCCAGGAGGAAGGTTTTGCTTCAAAAATAGTTCTTTTGGTATTTTTTTTTTTAAAATTGAAGATGCTAAAGGAGCTGACCGGGCACATCGGAGGCCTCACAAGAGTAGAAAGCAGTGAAAGAAACCACTGGAACTGTCCTAGGCTGTGTGGGAGCGAGTGGAGGAGGGATTCCTGCATCGTGGGAGTGTTTCCTATGACTTCCTCCTCTGCTGTTTAATTTACTGGGGGTTGAGCCCTTCTGCCCCCGATTCTCTGGGGACATGTGTCTTTTCCCACACTGCCCCCTCACCTGCTGGCCCCGCGGCCCCCACCTGGGGCTGCAGGTGCCCCCCACCCGCAGGAGGTCCCCGGGGCCTGGCGCTCGTGGTGTGGGTGGCCAAGGAAGAGCTTGGTTTCGTTTTCACCACCCAGGGATGGAGCTCATTTGGCCAGATTAGCTCAGGCCGTTTCCGGGGTGACGCACTGCCGGGCAGACTCTCCTCTGGGCTGGGGGCCCTTGTGGGAGCTGGCATCGCTGCAGGTCGAGGAGGGTGCCCTGTGACGGGCAGAGGCGGGCAGGGGGCGCATGCTCGTTGAGCCCAAGTCCAGGATACAGGGGAGGCCTCCATGGAGGCGCGATGTCCTGGTGGGGAGGCGTGTCCTTAAACGCCCCGTTGAGGGTCCAGAAAGACCCTCAGCATGGCAGGTTCCCTGGATGCACGACAACGGAAGGAAGCCTAGAAGGACCCAGCAAGCCCCTCCAGGAGCTCAGCCACCGCCTCCCAAGTGCCTAGAGCCAATGCATTTCCTTGTTTGTTTCCTGGGCTGACAAGTTTCCTTCGCGCTCTGAAGCGCTGGGATTCGCTGACTTGCCTAACTCTAGACAGCAGTGGGAACGTTGCAGGGGCAAACGATTAGGTCCCAGTTGTAGCGTGGTCTTTCCAGACCCGGTGGGGTTGGACCCTGGCAAGTCTCTTTAGGGGGAGGCATTGGTCAGGGCTGGATGGGCGATCTCTTGGGGGTGCAGGCCCCCAAAGCCCTTCCAGTCCTGCCCTGCAAAGCATGGGTGGAGGCTGAGGAGTTGCGTACATCAATGCTGGACCATGGGACGGGGCCTCCAAAATGCAGAGTGGGCCCCGCGAAGCCCACCTGGGGTAGAGGAGGCCGGCAGTGTCTGCCTCGCCATTCCTTTCTGCTTGGACGAGGCAATCCGTGTAGAGAACCCGGGGGCCGGTGCTCCGTCAGTGCCTGTTAGCCATGGAGGCGGTGCAGTCGGTGCAGTCGGCGATGGGGGCCTTGGAATGAACTCGCCTGGATTCTGGTCACTGCCACTCGCTGCTGCTGTTTTGGTCACCTCATGTGTAAACAGGGTGTGATGGTGTTAAGAATGTTTAGGGACTCTGGGGACTAAGTCAACATGCTCAGAAGACTGGTGGCACACTCAGTGCACATGTGTGTCAGCGAAGGCTACTGCTCCCACCTTCCCTTCCTGCTGAGTTTGGCTTCCTGCAACTTTTATTTGGGGGGAAACAAATGCAGTTGTCTGTGGCAGGTAAAGGGTGCGTCTGTTTGCATTGGCTGGGGAGCACAGGAGGGGGCCCGGAGGTGGAGGTGGGATTATGAATTAGAGACACTATCTTCTTTAAGATTACAAAACAAAAAACAAATCAGCAACTGAGAGTGAGTCTTTCTCCACTGTGGTTTGTGGACTAGCAAACCAGGCTCCAGTTAAGCCAATTGACCCGACAGCCCACGCCCCTCGCTTAGCCAGCTCCCTTCCCTTCCTCTACCCAATTTGGAATATTCTTTCTTTCCCTTGAAAGTTTGCTGAAATGCCACCACTTTAGCAGTGTGACGTAGTGGAAGGAGGGGCGCAGCAGGGTCAAGCAGACAGACGGGGCTTGTCACTTGCTAGTGCTGCATGTCAGGCCAGTGGCCTGAGCTCTCCTCTGTGAACTGAGAACCCCTAACACAGCTTTGTGGAGGGGATAACGTTAAACAAGACCACGTACGTGAGCATCCCTGGCACACAGTAGGCGCCTAACATATGCTTGCTCTCGTCCCTTCTGAGCAGTCCTCCTAGGAAACCACCTGGTTCTGGTTACCCAGTGCCTTCCGCAGCCCCCCTCCCCCATGTTTGTGCATCTCACAGAACAACTATAATTGATTGTGTATAATTATCTTGCTGTTTTTTTTGTTGTTGTTCTAGTATTCTCCTTTCTGGCAGGTCTTTTCCTTCATCTACTCGCTCCTAGATGCCTAGCAGCTCTGTTCGCTAGTTCTCAGAGGCGAGTTCCATTTTCTTCGTTTGTCCCTCTCCACGGCCTGGGCAGAGCTCTCGGGACGCAGGGCTCGGGGTTTCCTGGGTGAGCCCCATCACTGGCGGAAGCGCGTTCCTGTCCTGGGTGTGCCTGGGTGTACGGAGCCAGAAGGCCTTTCTGAGGGGAGTGTGTGTACAGTGTAGCCAGAGAGCGACCTTGTCCGGGGGGGCCGTCTCCCCTTGAAAGTGTATGCAGGGGAATAAAGACATAATCTAGATCATAAAATGGAGCAGGAAAAGACCAGTGAGGAGCTAGGCCGGGGTCGGCTCTGGGCAGGTCAGGGCAGGGGCCTCAGTAAACAGAAATGTGAAACAAGGGCCTCTCCCAGCTCCACCCGAGCTTTAAACCCCACAATTTGCAAAGTTCGGCTCCAGATGACCCCAATACAGTCTCAACTCCCCAGTGGTGGCTGAAGGCAGGAAGATAAGCTGGTCTCCTTGAACCAGACGCCCCCAAGGAAATTCCACCAACCTGCTTTGAGGTTGCAGTTGAGCAATATAAACTGGGCGGGGGTCAGGAGGGCATGGGAAGAGGAGGGGTGTCGTGGAGCTAAGGCCGGGCCTACTGAGGAGCCTTCTGGGTGGGGCCGCAGCCAGTGGCCAGGGCTGGGGCAGGGGCCATGCCAGGGGTTAGGGACCCCAAGGTGAGGCCCTAGGCAGCCCAAGGCTGTCCCCCAGCCCCAGCTGATTGGGATCCTGGTGGAAAGCCAGTGGGGATATAATCAGGCAAAATTGGGAGCTAATGAGCTGTGGCAACCATAGGACGAAGGAAATCAATTCCCACAAGCCTAGGGCTGAGGAGCACCCACCCCAACTCTGCCTTCCTCCTAGCCCTTCTCCTGTGGCCATGCGCCCTCCCTTCCTTCCCCACTTTCCCGGGCTCACCCCAAGTGTCAAGTGTCTCCCTCCTCACCCCGAGCTCTGCCTCTCTGCCCCTCTCATTCCTCTTCCCCTGCTCTTCAGCCCACGTGCCCCTCACTTCACCCTGCTGTTCTCTGTGGCCCCCCTTACTTTGTTCTCAGAGTGGGAAGAGGGGGCTCCTGGCTCCCAGGGCAGCTGGGTGGCAGAGGGTGAACTCAGGCTGTAACCGAGGCAATGAGGAAAGCAGGATAATCCCCAAGCAGCAGTCAAGAGAAAAAGAGGGGCCTACAGAGGGGGACACCGGGGTCCCACCCAAGCCTGGAGGCCTTGGAACCCGGCCCCAGCTGTCGCCAGCCTGGCTCCTGTCCCGAGTTGCTGGGCCAGAAGGAAACTCAGGCACTGTCTGCGGGAGAGCTCACCCCAGACCCTATGGCAGCCACTCTGTACCAGCTCCCGCCCCTTGGCCCAGGGCTGCTCCTCGGCCATCCTGCCCCCCTACCCCCAAGCACTTGGCTTCCTTTCCACAAGGCTCCTTCTTGGCAGCCCCAGAAGAATATTCCTTCTTCTAAAAGAGCCACCCAATTTAGGGGGAGCCCCAAAGAGACGTTGGGAAGTCTAGGGTCCAAGGAACACAGGCCCCGTCATCCCATCAGCTGGTGGGCAAAAGACGCACTGCTCCTTGCCACCCAGCAACTTTTCTGCTTTGTGGGGATGGAGGAGGGAGCCCCAGGGAGCATGAAGATTGGAGTCCCCACATGACCACCAGGCCTGGAAGTTTGAGGAGCTGTGGGGCAGGAATGAGACTGTGGCTGGGGTCTTGGGCCCAGGGCCCCGTGGTGGAGGCAGCACAGCCCACGGACTGGAGGAAAGCCAGTGCATCTGGGAAGACTGAGGCCCTGTGGCTGGATGCCCCACCAGCCCGAGTCACGCTCCGGGCTCAGGCTTTGCTCTCCTCTGGGAGGTAACAAGGTTCTCCTCAGGGAAAGCGGCAGCACCGTGGCCCAGGCCTCCCCAGCCAGGGCCCCCTCTGCTGTGCACGAGAGCACCTGCCCCCTGGCCCCCACTGCCCCCTCCAGACTTCAGGCCTCAGACTAGACAGTGGCCGTAAGCCACGTTCCAGGAGCTTTTTCTGCTACTGGCTATGGCTGAAGGTGACTCAGGTTGCAACTGATTATGAATTACATCAACTCCCTACTGATTAGCAGTGTGCCTGGGCCCAGGAGCTGTAAGTTCTGTTTATCAGCCATGCCCCTTAACCTCATGGGGAGACACCCCTGGGTGTCTCAGGGTCCCGCTCTTCCCATCGCAAGCCCAAGACCAATAATTCTGAGTGGCAAGAACAGACTGTGAGTGGTGACAGTCTTTGTGCTCCCCCACATGGCCTTGCTCGCACCCGCCATGCTGCGTCTGGTGCCCAGTGGGCAGTTGGGCCCGAGCCTGCCCTCCATGCCAGTTTCAACCTCATGGCAGGTTTCAGTCCTGGCCTCCAGCACCCTGGATTCAGGGAGGCCTGCTGCCCACCCATGGATGACAGCCCCCCCCCCCCCGCAGCGCTGGGCTCTGTTCCCTGCAAACAGGAGGATGACCCTATGTCTGCCTCTTCAAGGACCCCAGTTTCCTCCCTAGCAAGGTCTTGTTTTCCTTGGGGTCTCCCTTAGGGACTCTGAAGCATCGAAACAAATGCCCTCACCACCTAGTCAAACCTTCACAGAACTGGTAACTGGTACTGTATTCTGGAATGGTCACCCTACTTGGTGCCCATGTATTTGAAGCCGTGGCCATCCTCTGGCGGCCACTCCTTGGAGTCATGCTCCCCCAGGGACACCCTGCCCACCACCCAGGGGACCTGCTTCCCAGGCAGAGGAGGAAAAAGAATCCCTGGGATCCGTCACTCATAACCGGCCAGGCTGAGTATCTGTCTCAGGCACCCTAGAAGACGTTTTCTCTCCTAGGAGAATATGCCCTGTGGGAGTCAGAGCTTCCAGTGGGCTGAAGAAAGAGCCCACCGGGGCCAGCAAAGTCTTGCGTGTGGAATATGACTTTTTCATTCCGTGGAAAGTCTTGGTCTAAAAGCTCCGGCTGTGGGGGCCAGGTGCCTGTAGCACCCCCTCCTCCTGTGATCCCCTCCTGAGCCGGGGGTTTATTAGCATCACCCACCACTGAGGCTCTCACCTCCTGCGGGGCCCACCAGGCACCTGGCACCCATGACAATACCGGAGGCCTGGCTGTGACGCTGCCCCACCTTCAAGTCCAGGGGCAGGCCTCTGTTCCCTGATGGTTGGGGCCCCCCAAAAAAACAGTCTGGGGATCACCAGTTCCAGGACACATTTCCCAGGACCTCTAGCCAAGAACTGTGACTGTGGAGGGCCCCCTCTCTTTGTCTTCCTGTGGCCTTTCTCCACCTGATGGGTGAGGGCTGCTCGGCCTGATTTGGAGGACTTTTTCCTCCTTGTGACTGCGGTTCTCCACTGGCAGCGTCAGGACCCACAGCTTCAGCATCACCTGGCTGCTTGCTAGAAATGCATTCTCTGGCCCCACCAATCTTGTGTTTTAACAATCCCTGACTTATGCTTAAGTTTGAGAACCACTGGTAAAGTGTATTACCTAACAGCCCCAGGGAGGAATCCTCACTTCTTTTTCTGATTCACACACCTGTCCAGGTGCAGATGGTTTCCAGGCACAGAGTATCTTCCCAAGAAAGATGGGCTACCACCTCCCCACTTCTGTATGTAACAAACCATCTGACCCCTGACACTGGTGAGGCTGGATAAGACCAGATTTGGATCCAATGAATGGCTCTTCATAAGCCCCTTTCTTCCAGAAGGTGCAGTAGGAATTCAGATGGCTCTAGGCATTGCCATAGCAACTGTACCTTTCTGAGGCTGTCACGAGCAGGGAGTAAGCAATGCAGAAGAGGAACGAGTCTGCCGATGGATAAAGCACAACCAGGGTGGCTGGGATTTATTGACCTGAGTTTGGTGGTGGCTGCTGCTTCCTCGAGACCTAGTAGGCAGGTTAAATTAGGCCCTTAAAAGGTCACTGAGCAATTGAGAATGAAGTGCAGGGCCCAGAGGGCGGTCTGTGGCCACTGGACACCAGGAGAGGACAGCCACCTGTGATCCAGGCTGGGTGAGGAAAGGGACCTGGGCTCAAACTTCCTAAATGGATCTGGGTCCTTTAAGATGCCAGGAAGTCAGGAAGCACCCCAGAGGCCTTAGGTAACAGTAGACATTCACGTCCACGCCTCTTATCACTGCCCCGGTGCCTGTCCACAGGGTGCTGGGCCTCTCCCATGACGCGGGCAGGCAGAGAGCGCCAGAGCCTGCTGCAGGACGATGAGCTCCATGGCACAGGGGCAACCTCCCTGCATGCAGAGTGACA
Source organism: Bradypus variegatus (assembly GCA_004027775.1). Lineage (NCBI taxonomy): Eukaryota > Metazoa > Chordata > Mammalia > Pilosa > Bradypodidae > Bradypus > Bradypus variegatus. The sequence goes on from PVKY010000871.1 coordinate 16,494, forward strand.
CACAGGTGCAGGGGGCACGGCGCAGGGGCCACGGGCACCTCGGCCGGCTGGGGCACTGGCTGCTTTGCAGTCACCAGCTCTTTTCACCTGTTTCCTTGGCTCCTTCTCTGAGGAGCTGGGAGATGGAAGTCTGCCCTGCCCTCTGGGGACAGAGCATCAAAAGTGAGAAGTCAGGTTGTAGTGGGAAGCAGACACCCAACAGTGTCACCTCTGAGACGCTGCCCCCCCCACCCCACCCATATCTAATGTCCCCACTGGCTGGCACTGAGTGGCCTACGGAACTCTCCAGAGGATCACTCACCTCTGGCTTTTCAGGCAAGCCCAGGCCCCTGTCCCTATTGCACTTCCTGTTTCTAGAGTGTGTGTGAGCTCCCTTCTCCCGTCTTTTCCTATGCCAGAGTCCCTGCTGGCTTTCTAGGGCCTCAGCTCTGCACCTGGTCACAGTGTGTGGCCTGGGCAGGGCTCTGAGGCCGCTGTGGGTAGAAGCCCTAGACCAGGCGCAGGGAATCCGAGGCTTGGAGGGGAAGTGCCCTTTTACAGGTGGGGGGAAACGAGTTCCCATTTTCCTTCTTGTCCTCACCTGGCTGGAGCCATCCAAGTTGCACCTGCCCATCTGCCCCAGGACTGAGGGTGCAGGAGCAAGGCCAGCTGCCAACACACGGGCACTTCCACCCCTCCTCCTTGTCCTCTTACCAACGGGGACCGGGGAGGTGGACGCAAGTGGAGTGGAGACGGTTCCTGTGCAGGTCTTCTCGCTTACCCGCCTGCTCGCTGCTGAGTGGCCCCGTCCGTGTGTGGCGGCCACTGGCACAGCACAGATCTCAGGCGGCGGCCAGGGGTCTGCAGAGGGGGCTGGAGGCTGAGAGCCAGCTGTGGGCCTCTCATTTCATTCCAGTTACTGCCCTTTATAAATATTTATGGCAGTTCTTCTACTAAACATAACATCCTGGAGCCCAGGGAGGAGAAAAAAATAAATGAAAATCACCAGGAATTGGAATTATCACGTGTGCCAGAGCAGAAATGACCCCTAAGAAGGGGGCAGCTGCTTGGGCAGGGCGTCCCCGGGGCCGGGCTCCCTGTGGGGCCCGCGGCCCCCTCGCGTCCCGCAGAGCCCCCCCTGCTGCGGGGACTCCCGCGCCCCTGCCCTCCCGGGCAGCACAGCAAATGGGGCGGAAGTCCGGGCAGGGTGACAGAAGGAAGGAGGCTATTTTTAGCATTGTGGCCAGGGTGTCAATTCTACAAAACTGAGTCAGGCCTGGAGCTTCTTTGCATGATAGAAAGAAAACCTGTTGGTTTTTAAAAGTCAAAGGTAAGGAGGAAACTTGTGCCCCCACCCTAGGGAGCGCCCCTGCGAGCTGGTGCCACAAAGCAGTCCCTCAGGTCACGAACACAGGGACTGGTGGTGCTTTTTCATTTCTCTTTTCAATCTCCCGGTAAATTCCTGGCTGCAGAGAGGGGACCGTGCCCCGAGGGGGTGGGAAGATGCCAGGGCACGCAGGGCCAGGAGGGGACGGCCTGCCAGCCACGGCCCGGGCGGTCCCCGCTCCCCGCGGCCGGCTCCCCTGCCCCGGCGCCTGCAGGCCCTGTCCAGGTGCGGCGGTGGGTGGAAGGTGCCTCGGGGACCCGCCTGCGTCCGTCGGCGCCAGGGCCTCCGTACCTGTGCGGGACAGACGCGCTGTTAGTCACGGGCCCTGCCCAGGCTCCGGGGCCAACGCTGCTGCGACGGGCGGTGCATGGGGCGGCCGGCAGGGAGGGGGCTGTGGGAGGTCCGCCTACCGGGCTGTGGGAGATTAGAAGGGCTAACGGCACTCCTTCCTGGGGCAAAGAGGCAACCTCTTTATCCGGGGTGGGGGTACCCAGAGCCCTCGGAGCACCGCGTGGGTCACAGGGTCAGGACACGCTTCCAGGGAAGAGAGAAAGTGGCGGGTTCGCAAGGCGAGGTGTGAATGTGGTTTCCTGGGAAGACTGTGACTGAGGAGAAGGGACTGTGGGGAGAAGGGCAAGTAGAAGTGCCCAAAGTCCTGAGGGGCAGGAAGGGGCCTTAGTCTCAGGGGGGAAGGGAGCAGCCGAGGGTCCCAGCCGCTGGCCCTTTCAGGATGCCCATCTGATTCTACTATGGGGTTTCCCTTACATCTCCAGGCGTGGGCCAGAGAGGCGAAGTGGTCGGGAGGGGCTGGTTCCAATGCCAACCTCCCGGGGCCTCAGTTTCCTTCCAGAAGGCTGCAGGGATGCCACAGCTCCACCCTGCCGGGGGACGGGGTCTCAGGCAGGCCCTGGAGGTCCCTGGTTGCCCAGGGTGGCCCGGCTTGCTGGCCCAGGGGCAGGGTCGAGACTGCCTGTGCTCCCTGAGTGGAGGTGAAGGCCCCTCCAGGGCCTCGAGGGCATTCCTGTTACTGGTGCTGCCCATCCGCGTCCAAGAGGCCGGGCTGCGGGGAGGTGCGGGGCTGGGGAAAGCCCTTCCCGGGACTGTGCGGAGGGAAGGGAGCCATGTGGGGGGGCCCCAAGGCTGTTCTGGGCTGAGACCGCTTGGGGGGCTCGGGGAAGGCCCCTTTTCCAGCTCAGGGCCCTGGCTTTGCTGCCCTGAAGCTCTGTAACTGAGGAAGATGCCTGAACTTTTAAAAATACAATGAGGGAGGAGGGGATGTAAAGAAAAAAAAAAGGATAAAAAATAAAAGACCTCTTATGGATGCAGCAAAGGACTCTGTACTTGAAAGAACTCTCCTGAACTGCCGGTCCAAGTGCTTTTGTCCCTTCCTTTAAGGGAACACACCACGGAGCTGCAGTACCTGGGAACTGGGACTAGATAAGGGTTAGAGTCTCAAGGTGTAGAAGTGCGGAAGCCTGATTCCTAAAGCAATGGGCACGTCACTTATTTGTGTGGCATGGCTGGTCACAGCAAACGGCCTGGCGTGCTTTGCAGAGTCAGCGCCACCCAGCATTACTGAAACGTGTCTGTGGGTTGGGGGCTACGGAGGGTCACGGTTTAGGCTGACAGAACCCCAGGAGCACAAAGGGCATGGTGTGGGCCCCTGGAAAGGCCAAGGAAACCAGGAACCCAAGAGGCGGTGCCAGTTTCAGCCGGTGAACGCTGTCCCACCACAGGCAACACCAGGCCACAGACGGGCAGGGCAAGGCGGGCAGGCCGGGAGCAGAGGGAGAATGGGCAGGTGGGCTTCTCAAGGCAGCTCCAACTGTAGCCACCTGCTGGGACTGCTCTGGGCTGGGAAGTGTGCCTGAAGGAAGAGGGAAGGGAAGAGGGGCCGTGGGAAGGGCAGGGAGCGCATATGTACTCACCGTGCCTCCTCTGCTCAGGCTCCTCGGCTAACCTGTGGCAGCAGGGACAGAAACAGCACACTGAGGTCACACCTGGGTTCCTACCACCCAGGTGAGCTTCCCCAGGAGCTTTCCCAACCCACCCAGTGGGCTGCTGGGCTTGCCCCTCCCCTTGGCTTAGTAATATGTCAACTTTCTACTAGGTACGATAACAGTCATACTATCTATAATCAGTAATGGCAACTGATGTGAAACAGCTACATGGAGACAAATGCTTCCCAGGAGAAGGAAAATAAATTAATAGTCAATGGGGAATGAAGGCCCCTTAAATCTAGGGAGCAGTTACAGCAGGAGGCAAAGGCTGTGTGGTTCTGAGATCAGTGAAGTTACTCCCTCTGAAGGCCAGGGCTGCCCCCTGCAGAGGCGTCTGCCTGGGAATGCTGAACCAGGCCCTTGCACCCTGGAAGCTTCAATGCTGCTGGAACCCCAAAAGCCTATGTCCAACCTCACAGAGGACCTCTGCTGCCAATCTCCCAATGGCCCCCAACTCTGCAATAGCAGGCTCTGGGAGAGGAAGCTCTGAAGGAGCCAGGAGCATACAATGAGGCTTGGAGGTAGTCTGGGGGGAAGCCGTGTTAGTCTGTTTCATCTCTGTGGCCTTGGTTACAAATCAAACCTTGAGTGAAGAGACGGATGCAAAGTAGGAAGAGCACCCCAGTGGGGCAGAAGCGGCTCCCGGGGATGCAGGCCGGACAGACGGGAGAGCAGGGAGAGGCCTGAGGTAGGCCTGAATAAGGAAGGGAAGTCTGGCTGGTCATGAATTCTTCAGAAGTGCCCACTGCACTGAGTAGGACTGTTTACCGGACATGGTGCTGACTGGCTTGTGTTTATTTTATGCCAGCATGATTTCAACCAAAAAAGAATATTTCCCTCTTTCTTGTATTTTGGCTGATAGTTATTGATCTCGAGTGCCTAGGTGATGCTAGTTAATCAGAAACCCCATCCACAAAATGCTCAGTCTTATCAGTACACCCACATAACTGCTATGTTTTAGCTGCAGGAGCATATCCTAGGACCTACACAACACTGAGTCAAACATTTTAAAAATCCCTACCCATCTCTCACCCCAACTCTTAACCCTCTTCCCCTCAGGGATGACACCTAAAAGCCACAGAAATAAATGTTCAGGCATTCTCGCAAAGAGATTTCACAGATACACAGACACCCTGTATATGCAGCGAGGAGAGCTAAGGAGGTACCAAGAGCAGGGGGCACAGAAGGACAGAGGGGATGCTGGCAGGCACCACAGGGCTAGACAGAGTGCCCGAGTCCAGGGAAACCACACCCGCTCATCCAAGCCAGGTGGTCACACCCGGGCCTCAGCCAGGGGTAAGGGCCAGGGGTCTGTGGTCAGGGCCAGGCCCACATGGCCAGGCAGGTCCCGTGCTTGCTTCAGGGGTGCAGGGGGAGACTGAGGAGAGGCCACAGGAGGGGATACTGAGGAAGGGAGGGTTGATGGGAAGACAGGCTAAAAAAACAGCGGTTATATCTTCAGCCAAGAACATTCCACACGAATGCTGGGATCTGGTTGGATTGTGTGTGTGTGTGTGTGTGCACGCGCACGCACATGTGCTTACATTAAAGGAAACTGGTCTCCATGTTCTTCCCCTCTTGCCCGACAGTCCTTTATCTGCACCAGGAAGTCATTCTTCTCTTCGTTTCTTTGTAGCATTTCTAGTTGAAACACTGCTGCTCTCTACCTGGGACCTTTTGAAGTCCATGCTGGTCGCATCAATTCATCACAGCTATTGTCTGCCTTCTCCTCGCTCTGACTCACTAAATGACTTCAGCACCTGGGGCATGTTTCTCCTCTAATCCCCGTTTCTTCCTTGGCAGTTTCCGTGTCCTTGCTGACAAACTCTTTGCCCTCGGAGACTCCAAAGATTCCATCTCTTATCCACACTAGCCCCCCTGGGGCCAAAAAGGCTCCAGACCCCACCATCCCAAGGGACTTCCGCTTTCCAGTCACAGCTTCCTTACCCGGAGCTCCCATTCGACTTTTTCCTACTTTTCCTTGATTCTTTAAACACTAAGACTTTCCCACTTCGCTTAGTTTACCAGTTCTGCTCAGACTAGAGCATGGGCTTTGGAGTTGGAGCTACCTCGGTTGAACTCAGGCTCCCCTGCTTACTACTCAAGTTATCTGACCTCTCTGAGCCTGTCCATAGTTCTGGCCCCTCCCACCTTTCCCACCTCCCCACAGGGCCTCCTGGCGGTGACCCCACCACTTCTCTCTCCCAGCTCCCTCACATCATCACCCTGCTTGCTCCCTTGGGCTTGTTAATTTATTGATGCCCTGCTGGATACAACGTGAACAAAACAAACCAAAATCTCTAAAATGGAGCTTATGTTTCAGAGGAAGCAGCAACAGAGACACTGACACATGACAGAAATAATAGTTAAGTCTCCATTGTCCAGGGGGCGTTTCCTATGTTCAGTGTCACAGAGAAGCATGAAGAACAGGAGCATGGAGTCAGAAAGACCCGGTCCTAGTTCACTCACTTCCCTGCAGGGGGCATGACCTAGAGCTCTCGGAGCCTATTTCCTCCTTGGTAAATGGGGGTCTCATCACGTATCTTACAGGGATGCTGAGATTTAAATGCTATTAATAAAAAGCAGCACAGCTCTAAGCACATAACAAGCATCAGATAGAGTTTATAACTACTATAACCCGGAAGGTAACGCTGTCCTCTGATGACACCCTTCTTGCTCGCTTTCATTCTTCCAGAAGCCGCCCCACCATTCTGACTCTTCTAGCCCACAGTAACCTTCGCATTTCCAGAAACTCTTGTTGGAATCATACACTCAAAGTTCAGTGATTAATTTTTTCTGCCCCTTAGTTTTATCTGCTCTTTGTTCTGTATACCTTGGTCTTGCTCTCTAACTAGATACACACTCCCCGAGGCGAGGGGTCCTGCTCGGGGCTTGGCCTCCTTCCTGCTCCCCATCCCTCTGTCACTGTGTCAGGAAACCGGGATGCTTTTGTTGATGGACTGACACGACTACCTCCAGGGTAAAACTTGACCTTCCGTTAGGAAAAGCAGGTGGAAGGAGCTGTGGGGTCTAAAAGCCTCAGGACAAGGTGGCAGCAAGAAGGAAAGCGGGAACTATGGGGAGACAGTACTTCCCTCTGGGCTGCAGCTCTAGCTACCCCCGCAAGCAGGGGGTCCTGTTGAGCTGCCTTTACCTCAGTCCTTCCCATTCTGCAGCTTCTCTTCTTCTTCCTCTGCACCTTCCTCTGCTGTGGAAACAAGTCCAAGGAGGCCAGTGATGCTTCAGCACAGCACGAGCCCAGGAGAAGTGATGGGGTGAGGGACGAGGCTCGGGATGAAACCCCACCTGAGGGTTCATGGCCGCAGCCTCCAGGGTGACTCAACCCACCTGGGCTGTAGCTGTCAGGCCATGCCTGGCACTGTTAGCAGGAGCCACCCGCATGCCCTGAGCCCGAGAATTGGGGCCACCCAACTGCTGGCTCTGCCACTGGCTTCCTGGGTGCTGGGTGCTGCCAGCCGCTACTCTACGCCCTTTTCCCTAAGGCAGCTACATCTAGCAGGAGACGTGTGATGTCCTGTACCCAGGTTCCAGAAAGCAATCATGAAAGTGCAGGGTTGTAGATGTAACACCTGGATCAACCCTGGCTTCTCTGAACAAAAACACAACACCCCCAAAAAATAACAAAACCTCAAGTTTTAGTTGACAACAAACATAAAATGCCTGTGGGGGTATTTGAAGTGTACTGTGGCTGTGGGGACAAAAGCAAATGCAATCTAAGGCTGCTCTCCCAGGGTCCTACTCAAGGGAAGTCACAGACTCCTTGTCCCTGCAGGGTAAGGCCAGCTGTGATACAGAGTGTGCTCACCCTGACACTCGCTCTGAACTGCGGCTTGAGAAACCGGGCCACAGCCTGATGTGGTCGGCCAGGATGGCAAAGGGTCGGAGAGTCATGCCATGTCAGGCGTGGCTGGAGAGCCTGGGTGCAGTTGGCCTAAAGAAGGGGAGACTTAAGGAGAGCCATGTCATCTGCCAGCAGATATCTGAAAGGCTAACATGAAGAAGAGGGACAGAGCTTGTTCTGGGCAGCTATGGAAAGTGGAACAAGGATAACTTGGTTACAAAGAGGCAGCTCTTGGCTCCCCAGGGGGAAGAACTTTCCAGCGATTAGAGCTGGTCATGAGTGAGTTCACCAGAAATATTCAGAGGACTTTCATATTGGGTGGCAGGTTGGATTAAATGACTTCTAGGATATTTTCCAATTCTAGGATTCTATTGTTTGTGAAAATATTTCAGAAAAGATCAGGAGGACAAGCTCTACAGAGATATAGTACACCCCCCCCACCCCCAGACAGACAATGTGTAAAGATAATCTGAATATCTAATCTCATCCTAAAACAACCTATAAAATCATTATCAAGGAGATAGTAAAAATGTGTTGGGAGAGTGGAGCATTAGCGAGAGGGACCCTCATGGGCTGCAGATTTGGCATTTTGTCTGCTTGGGGATGGGCAGTGTGTGGTGAAGCACTGGCTTGCTGCTCTTAAGACCTGAGTTCTAGGACCAGCTTTGATCCTGCAAGCTGTAGGCCACCACTTCTGACAGTCCTTCATGACATTTCTAAAATCAGGAGATCGGACAACATGATTTCTAAGGTATCTTTCAAATTTAATTACATAACTTTGTGAAAACCATCCTCTCCTAGAATGGGAGATTGCTGAGTATCCCTACCAACTTCTAAGTTTTGTGAAGGTATTTGGTTTCTTTGTGCTTTATGTTTAAGGATGTCTAACTACCTCTGTGGCAACTGTGGCCTGAGCAAAACAGGCCTGTAGATCTTTGGTGCATAGCAGTCTGCATGACCTAGGCAGCTAAGTGTTTAACCTACTGTCTTTCTAAGCCAGTAAAGAAAAAAAAAGAGTAAATTGAAATGTAACTTTATGTAAGCAGGCAGGAAGTGAGAGGCTCTTAGTCTCACAAAAAGAGCAAAATGTAATTGTTCAAGTGTTATTCTAATCTTTCCTGCACCATCCCCCAGGTCAGAATGACCTATTCCTGCATCTATGCTCCCCCCACCCTTAGGAAGGCCTTTGTCTTAAACCCTTATAAAAGGCTTTCTGTCCTTTTTGCATTGCTTGGTCATCTTCTCTGCGAACACGATGCTGGCTTAGCCTGAGAGAGCCGTCATGATCTCTCCACGACTTCGCACCCTATAAGTAAGCCCTGAATAAAAGTTCATGTATCAGAAAATGCTTGTTGTCTTCTTTGGCCTTTGGACTGGCATGGCCCTCTTGAGCTGCGACCATTGGCGAGCCAGCCAGGAGAATTAAGTAGCTGCCAGCCGGAGGCTAAGGAG